>CAKXYY010000019.1:219386-271948 GCA_935541525.1 Dujonia railenensis
GACTACGCTAGTGAGAGTACGACAGTGAGACTACGCTAGTGAGTACGACACTGAGAGTACGACAGTCAAAGTACGAAAGAGTGCGACAGTCTAGTACAGGACGCTAAAAAATATTGTATCACAGTCTTAAGACTGGTGAGTGAGGAACAGCAGCGGCTGGAGAGGTGGGAGTATGGATCGGTGAGTTAATGGCTCGATAGCTAAAAGAGCTCAGTTGATTCTTGTACGCCTTTTATATATTTTTTTCCTGGTTCAGCGCAATAGTGCGTGCAGTCTGGTGCTAGTATCTGGTGTCTGTAGTGTCTCTCTCTCGCTAATTCCCTCACTAATTTCTCTTAGCAGCTCGCATTCCCTCACTAATTTGTCACTATTTCTCCACCAGCTCGCACGCCAGTTACTGTGCTCATTATCTACGGCGCTATCTCCTGCATGCACTCCGCTGATCCACTGAGCTACTAGTACTAAACCTACCAACACTGAACCTGCCAAAAATCGCCAATTCCAATCAGAAATAGAGCCCAGATATTTCTCGTTGCCCGTCCCTTACCTCTCTAGCCGCTCCCATCCTTCACATCCCTCTCACGGTCCACCGCAGCCCTCCTTCACCACCCTCCTCTCTCCAAATCCACCACGAAAGATGGCCTATCAAACGCTACATGCAGGACAATCTGTCACCGCGACAAAAAAATTCAACGAACAAACTGAAAAATGGTGTACGTATCAATATAATTTTCCACTCTACTTGAAGATCAAGAAACAAGAACAATAATTATGGTATGTACCGTTTCTGTTTGGTGGAGGGTGCAGGGGGGGCCATGGTGGTCGTGAAGCAAGACAGAAAAGCAAAAAAAAAGACGTACTGTAGGGGTATTGGTGTGTCTCTTTGAGCTTTGCTCTCTATCTGGTCCCTCAGGCTGGCCTCGCACCCACTCCACGGTAGGCCTTTTCCTCGCTCCGGGTTTTTTGGCCACTTTTTTTGCCTTATCCTTACTAACTCAACTTCCTAGTCTACATCATCATCCCAAGCTCCAGGTGGTTTAAGAAATGCTGTCAAGAGAAAGGCTACTGCCGAAAAGAAGTCGCAAAGTGCTAACGCATTGCCTTTATCCACAAGAGCTGCCGGTGCTGGAGGTTCTTCAGCTACCATGATGAAGTTATTCACTGATGAAGCTCAAGGTTTAAGAGTTGACCCATTGGTTGTTCTTTTCCTTGCCGTTGGTTTCATTTTCTCCGTTATTATCTTGCACGTTTTCGCCAAGATAACTGGTAAGTTCTCCTCTTAAGTGAGCTGCTAGTTAAGCTGATCAGTGGGCAAGCACGGCAACGTAAAGGTGAAGCTAGGCGCAAGGGTGTTTTTGTATAGTAAAAATGATAATACTATTAATGTAAATGAAAGATAACGAGAGAGAAGAGCTACATATTACCTGGTGGTGTTGTTCTTGTCCATGTAGTGTGTCTGATGTAGTGTGTGTTATTCACGAAGGGTAGTGTTCTAGTTCCCCTTCGTTGGTGCTATGTACAAATGTTCTCTACGTATTCCCAGCCACGGTGTTCCTTTCTGAATGTAGCGTGTCTCAGTCTAGTCTAAACTGGTTCCCTTGGCTTTGTTGCTGTGCGCAAACGTTTCTCGTGTCTCAGTCTAGCGTATGTATGACGAAGGCTATCTAATCTGGTTCCCTTGGCTTTGCTGCTGTGCGCAAACGTTTCTTCGTTTCCTCTTCCATTCTGCAATCCTACATATCGTTCAAGAGTGCTTTGATTACGATAGAGGCATTGCTGATGTCAACCAAGTGCTTCTCTGGCTTATCTTCTTCAGCCTCTACCACCTCCCATGCAAGCTCTTGGTGCCTTTCATCCCACACCTTTCTCCATTCTTCTCCAAACTTCTCTCCTCTGACTTCTATCTCAACTTGAGGATACAGCTTCCCGATAATCATCGTCAATGGGATTCCAATGAGGTTGGAATCGCGCACTTTTCTTCCAAGTCTGACCCCATCTCTGTCATCCCATCTGTATTGAATATCTGCTAACGAAGAAGCAGCACCTTCAGTTTCTGCCATTCTGTTCGTCTTACCTGCTTCAATCACGGTGACGTGCCACGGTGCTATAATTGCCGGCCATTTGAACCCCTTGGAGTCCCTCAAGATTTCCCCAATTGCTGCAATGATTCTGCTGACACCAATCCCGTAACATCCCATGACCACCGGCTTCTTACCGGCAGCAGTCTCTACTTCCAACCCTAATGGAGTGGAGTACTTGTCTCCCAAGTAGAATGTATGGCCAACCTCAATTGCCCTATGACTTTGTAACTTCCCATCCTCACATTCTCCACAAATCTCTCCCTCTTGAGCACTCACGATTGGTGTGTCGAACATGGTTGTTATAAATGAACGATTTACAAAGGGAACAGGGAAATCAGGTAACCTGGATGTGTGATCTAGCCTGGAATCCATTACCCTGATGACCTTCTTTGTCATCAACGCCTCTTCGTCTCTAAACCCTGAAAGAATGTCTTCGTCGTGTGCACCTTCCTTCTTGTTCAAGTTGATATCTGGCACATTAGACTTGAGTAATCCTGGCTCAAGTACTCGATTCAGGGGGTAGTATGCGCAGACTAGAGTGCTCTCGTCGGAGGTGACAAAATACTCCACGCTCACCTCTTCGCCTTTGCTGACTTCCTCGGGGTAACTCAGCGTCTTTTCCAAGTTGGAGCTATTACCGCAGCTGTCACAGGTGAACAACGTGTCCTCGCCTGCAGTCTTGTGTAGATAATGCCACTCGTGGGACAAGGAACCCCCAATGTCTCCTGTGTCAGCATCGGCCTTGACGAACGGGATCTTCAAGTCCTGGAAAATCTTGTAATAGGCTCCAACCACTTTCTCATAGGTCTCCATGGCATCCTTCTCGCTGACATCAAACAGATAAGCATCTTTCATGATGAACTCCTTGCCTCTGAGAAGTCCCAGTCTTGGTCTGCGCTCATCTCTGTACTTCTTGCCTATTTGGAAGTACAATAGAGGCAAGTCCTTGTAGGATTTGAGATTGTGCTTCACTAGGGCAGTGATTTCTTCCTCACAGGTGGCCACTAGGCAGTATTCATCTTTCCCGCTCGTATCCTTGAGCTTGAAGAGCTCGGTGTTGGACCACCTGCCTGTCTTCTCCCAGAGTGATTTGGAAGACAACGTCAGTAGGCTCACCTCCTGACCCTTTATCTCCAGCATTCTGGACCTGGTCACAGCCTCAACCTTATGTAGAATCATAAGTCCAATCGGGAGCCAATGGACAAGACCTGGCCTGGGATGGAAGAAAAATCCTGTTTTGGTGAAAAGCTCATGTGTGGAAATGGAAGATAGGTCAGAGGGAAGCTCTGAGTTGATGTTGAGTGTGGGGATAGTAGGTGTCAAGTCACGGCCCACTAACTTACCGGCTATGGAGCTGCTCCATCTCCTTGTCGATACAGGTCGAAAAAAGGGCCTAGTCAACATACTAAACTGTGGAGCAATTGGGTTCTGAAGTAAAGAGTTGGTGGTTGTGAACCGTAACTTTTCACTCTATGGTTTTTAGCATACATGTATTGTTTGTATGCAGGATTGAAGATTATCACGGCAAGGTTGCACCATGGTACTACTATACATGGACGTAGACCACTTAGTTGAATGTCAGACTCATACAGATAAGGTAATACATTAAGAGATTTGATAATTGAGAGCTAGTTCTGAAAATCTGAAAATTTTTATGAAGTTTTTAATGGGTGCAAAATTGGGTGCAAAAATGAGCTGGGCTCACTACTACGAAGATGCTCCAGGGTGGTGCTCCTAATACAGAGACAACACACTATCAGGTAGAGTAAAGCAGTGGTTTATTGGTAGTTTATTGGTCCCTTTGCTATCTACATAAGAATATATATAATATTGTATTTTTTTTATAATTTCTGTTCTGCTTCTACAAAACATTAAAAGTATAACTAAGTACATACGTTGGAAAGAAAGGAAGAGAGCAATATTCACTGGTCACATTATTTCTTGCTATTGATCCAGTCTTTACTTTCACTTAAACCCTTTTGGGTTTCTTCATGTCCAATGCTCAATCCCAGCTTGGTCTTGTCAATGGCAGTCTCTGTGTAGTCAGCTAAGGTCTTTCCACTCTTACTTAACCATGAGTTGAAGTTGCCTTGGGCCTTATCTAATTGTGCCTTTGCTTCATCCAATTTCTTGTTCAAGTCATCACCCACTTGGTCGGCCTTCTTTTCGGCATCCTTACTTTGAGAAGAGAACCATCCTTGGCCCTTGTTTTTCGTCTTTTCAGCTTCATTGGAAAGCTTGTCGTAGTTTTCCTTTGCTCTATCATAAGCATACTTGGATAAGTTTTCAGTTCTACACCATAAGTCATCAGCCCAGTTATAAGTGTTTGGATGCTTCTTTCTGTATGAATCAATGGTTTCCAATTCATCTTCAGCGAAAATAGCTGCAGAATCACCCCATCCTCTAAGGGAAGAGTATGATCTTTGAGCTAATTCTTCTTCAGATATTCTTCCTTGATAATCCTTCTTATTGACGGAATCAATTACATCTTGTCCGTATCCTTTCAAATTACTCAATGCACTGTTGAATTTGCTTTCTGCTTCCTTCAATTTCTTTTGAGCTTCTTCGGGGGCCTCCTTAGTTTGCTTTTCACCCCAGTTTAACCAGGACTTACCTCCTGAAACGGCGCTTTCCTTAGCAGATTCAAAATCCTTCTTGGCTTGGTTATATTGCTTAATAGCGTCATCCTTAGCTTTTTCAGTGTTGGACTTTCCGGACAGGAACCAATTGAACCAGGAGTTCTTTTCAGCTTCCAAATCGTTCTTCACCTTGTTCTTGGTGTCGATGACAGAGTCTTCAATAGACTTCTTGGTTCCGAATACGGCATTTTCAGTTTTTATACCGATTTGGTTAACGCCATCAATGTACTTGTCAGCCAGCTTCAACACGAAGTTCTTGCCATCATCTAAAGATTGGTCAATGTCGTTAGAAACCTTGTCAACCTTTTCATTTGATTTGTTGACCAATTTGGAGAAAAAACCAGGATCATTCTTGTGAGCCTCTTCGCTAAGGTACTTGCTTTGCTTTCCATGCTTGTCAGCATGGTCAGAAGCGTAATTTGCAACGTCTTGGGCCTTGTCAGAGACTGCAGCAGCCAATTCAGCTCTCTTCTTCTCCAAATCAGAGATCCCTTCATTCACCTTATCTGGAATTTCCCATTGATCCAACTTCTTGTCAGCCTTACTTCTTAAGTTTTCCAATTGTTCTCCAATCTTGTAGCCCTTTTCAGAGCCCACTTCTCTCAAGTCAGTTTGCTTCTCTGAAGGTTTTGAGAACGAGGACAAAATTCCATCATGTTGAACTTTCCTTTTGTTTGCAACTTGCTTGACTTGCTGGTCATAAACGTAAAGAGAACCACCAACAAGGGCCAAACCACCGATAATATATTTTGTAGATCTAGACATTTCTTTTACTTTGATATATATATTTCTTTATAATATGGATATAAGTAAACTAAAGAGCTATAAAAAAGAAAAAGCGATATTTTCTAGGGATATTAGCCCCTTAAATAGATGGTTCTTTTTGGGGAGCAAACGTGGAGAAAGTTTATTGTATGGTTGCGAAATTGCGGCAACAAGAAAGCAAAATTGCAAAGAAAAGAATGAAAGAGATGGCTAGATAAAGGGGAAGTATAGTGAACAATCTACTTCTAAGATAGCAAAAAAACAGCACTAGGGTCCCGTAAGACTTGTTCGTGTTCCAATTGAGTTATGATATACCTGGAAAGTATGAAGGTTTGTAGTATAAAACTAAACTTTTCCCCTACCTTTCCAAGGTTGCTACCTATGTAGCAATTGAAAATTCGTATGCAGATGCGCATTCTTGATTACATGCGTCGTGCGAAAAAATAAGCAGGGCAGAAAGCTTAAAATGACCAGGGAATCATGCGTGAAGGGAAGAGAGTTGGAGGGTGAGTGTTGCATAAAATGAGGTTAAAAGCAGCTAAGAAGCTCAATTGCGCAGACAGAGCAGAGATCGTGTGAGAGGTATCAATTTTACGGCGATTGGAGAATAGAATTAGAGGGGTACTTGTGAACTAGCGGTAGTATATTACGAAGTTGTTAGTAATGAGCATGCGCACAGTAAAATGTGTGTGTAAAGCGCATGGTCTGCATGCAGGTGGGCGTCTGAAGGGCTGCAACATGGGTGGAGCGCACAGTGGGGGGCAGTTACTAAGGGACGAACGAAAGAAGAAGAGAAAGATGTAATAGGATGCGTATTTGAGGCATCCGTTGAATGAATATTGTGACAGGCCTGGAAGGTGTCTGTAAGTGGAATCTAATATGTGGTAGTCGGTAGCTGTCACTTGCTGGACTGCATCGAAGTGAGAGGTTTGGTGTTCTAGATCTCTCTGTACTAATCACGCTCAGGATCGACGAAGCAGCAGCGAGCACAGATTTCGAGCAAAAAGAGATTATAACTGAATAAAGAAAAGGAACAGGGATGGAGGCTGCTCGCCGTGCTTCTGGAGAGAGTAGCTAGTCAAACAAACCTAGGGCCAGGGGAGTAAAGGAGAAGCAGCTGTGGCTCTTTGAGCGAGACGGAGAACCCAAGACCTGGTTTGTATGCAGGATCGTATCACTCTCCAGGAACAAAAACCAATACCGGGATCGGACTGCATGTAACCAAGGTCATGAAAATGTCTGACACCATGATTATGTCCGATACCAAATTATCTTTTGACAGACTGATAGTAGGTAGCCCATAAAACATGAGAGCCTTCTCTCCCGCTTAAAGCTAAAAGAGTAAGCGTAAAACAGTTTCTTTTCTCTCTCCAGTCTCTCCATTACATCTCTTATGAGTGATTCTCCCGACACTTCGCCCATTGAGTTTTCTTAGCTCTAGTTATAAACCTTGGAGAATGGGATCGCTTCGTGACAGAGTTGCTGCTCCTCGGTTTCCACATAAATCCGCCTTAGCATAGAGTCCAAATTTCATTGACATTTTGCAGAAAAGTCTCGAAACCCAGTTGACAAAAAAAAAAAGAGCAAAAAAAAAAAAAAAAAAGTAAGCAAGTGACTTTTGGCTGTCCCATATCTACTAAGGACCTACTACCTCTTTCCCAGCGTGGACCGCACCTTCTCCCGTCCAGCTCTGCTGTAATTCTATCCTATTCGTCTATCCTTTTTACCATCTTGCTCGCTATCGTCTCGTTCCTTCTTTGCTCCCTCTACGATTCTCCTATTCCGGCTGTCTTCTATAACTGTCACATTGATGGTTAATGTCGCACAGGTCATTTATTATTTTTTTCCTTTTTTTTTTTTTTTCTGTCGTTATGGCTTGAGATCAGTTTGGCACAGGAAGGACAAAAAAATTACGATCTTGGTCACAAAGTGTGAAGGTCCAGAAACGAAGAGCGTATAGCCAAGTTAACAAGGAAAGGATACACATATATACAAAAGCAGTAGCGTATGTGTATATACTGCACGCATATATACATATATCTAGTACTGGAACATCTTACATAGGGGGACAGCAGCTTTTTTGTAGTTATCTTTGGTCCATGGTTCATCATGGAAATTAAATTTGGTTACACTTTAGATAATAGCGATGAAGGAGAGGGTGTGTTACATCAGACACTATTGAAGATATGGAAGCTCACGAACCATTCGGAGGTCAGCATGTTGAATAGCGGGCAGAGCGTGACAAGCAGGGGCAAGTTGAACGAAGAAGTAGACGAAGTAAGGCGACTCAACTATCGTAGTTGGAGACTACTTCAAATAGGACACAGTGATAGGCGACAAACGCTTCAGGGGAAGTTCAGTCCCATCCTTAATTTCAAAGAAGTGGAGAGTGAAGGCATGATACTACGAGACTCTGCGCCGCTGGCCAAGCAGTTCTTGAAGAATAGAGACAACTCGTTGTTCCTGGACTTGAGCACTAGGTCTACGTTGTTCTCCCATCAGAGCGGTACCAGAACGGACCAAGAGTTGGACCTTGACGGGGGTGACAATGTCAAGGGGTCGAACAGAATCGAGATCGAAAGCGACAGCGAGAGCGATATCAGTGATATCAGCGAAGTAGATGAGGACGAAGAGCTAGACGATGAGGATGACTACTTTGACAGTGAAAGCGAGGCGGAGCTGGTTGGAGAGGATACATCGCCTGCTGCTGGTGCACACAAGGATAAGCATAATGGCGGTGGTAAGGTGGAGGCTGGAACTCCTAGATCACCGCAGGAGAGAGAGGTGCCGCTTCCTCGATCGAAGACATCGTTTGTCAGGGGGTTCTCTCCTAGCAATGTTTCCATTGCGTTCAACCAAAGTCAACCGGTTCAGGCACCAGCATCGGCAGCGGGCCCCTCGGGCACTCAGCTGTCAACTAACCTATTCAAGAGAAATGCAGCGGACTCGCAGAATATCTTTTTCATTGCAAACTCGCCGTCTCCGACTGAGAACAGTACGAGCAGAGGTACTAGTAACGACAAGAACGACAATAATAATAATAATAATAATAATGCAAAAACTAGTAGCACGGTTGCTACTAGGTCTGTGTCTGTGTCTGGATCTGGATCTGGATCCGGTGTTGGTTCCATGCCCGGCGTGAACGAGCGCCAGAGATCGGACTCGTTGTTCCAGTCTCCTCCGAAAGAGAAGCAGCTCACGAAGTCTATTTCCCACCGGTCTTGCTCGCTGACGGATATCTCGGAAAATGAAAACGATAACGATAGCGCATGGCAGTCGGTTTCATCTGAAGACGAGGAAGAAGACGTAATCCTTAACAGGAAGGAAGAACTTGTGTTCAGCAAAAGGTCCATTGAATTGCCAATCCGGGCCAACACTGACCCAACCATGGTCACGCACTCGGAGAGCATTTCAATCACCCACAATAACAACAATAATCACAATAGTGGTAAAAGTCATAGTGATATGGGTGGTAGTCATAACGGGGGGAGTGGAAGTGGTGGTAGTTATCAGCCTAGGTCGCTCTTGTCTGGCCTTTTCTTAAATAGAATGGCTGAGAAACCCTCTCTCAAGAGGTCTTCTACTACAGATGTCATGAGAGCAGCCTCTTCATCTAACGGAAACCTGTTGATTGTAGGCAGCGACAAGAACAAGCAATCCATTCTTTTCGATAATCATGTTAATAGTGTTGGAGCAGGAAGCGATGGTGGCAATGGGGGAAAGAAACCGAACAGTCTACTCGATTTCAAAAGGCATTCATACCAGAACACAGCAATGAACGCGGAATCTTTACCCTTGGCTAAGAAGGATTCTATAGTCGGAATAAGTGACTTCAATGTGGTAACACAAACACCTACCATCAAATCCCTTTCTGTCCGTTCGAATTCAACTGTGGACATCATTGCGGAAGAAACAGGTAGTCCTGAACTGTTGTTGACGCCGAACTATTCTAATGGTGTTGGCAGTGATGTAGAGACACTCTCCTCGAGTTTGAATAAATATTCAGTAAGGAGAAGTACCTCTTCATTGAGCATCAATGGTTTGTTACTGAAAAGTTCTATGAACTTGTCAGGGTTTTTTAGAAATGGAAATGGAAACAGTGGTGCAAAGTTGAATGGTGAAAACGAGGGAATGCTACCATCAAGAAGAAGCTTTGTCATGAATGGTATCTTCAAGAAGAAAGAAGAATCTCCAAAAGGCGCTGCTAAAACTACAAAATCTGAGCAGTATCAACCTGCGAAAGGAGGGGAAGATAAAATAGAAAAGGTGGAATCTCAGCCTTTGAAGCTGCCGCTGACCAGTGTAAATACAGATAATACAGCAGCAGCTACTCCAAAGTATACTCCCAAGCAGAATAAAATAAGATCGAATTTATCGACGGAATTAAGCGAATCCTTAAAGGATTCGATTATCATCGATTACAAACTTGGAAAAATTCCCTTACCTGAAAAGGTGATCGAGAGTGGGAAGCTAGAGAAGTTCATCCTCGAAGATGAAGGAGACGACTATCATTCGAAGGGATGGTAGGAAAAAATGTATATGATACTTCGGGCTTAGTTCAACTCCAGAAGCTCTATAATGTATCCATAAAAATATCAGCAGTAAATCAATTGTTTAAATCGTTTGGAGCTATGATGCATATGATTTCCAATTGGAGCCAAAGAGCTTGAAAGCACGAATGATATTATATTACATTGTTCTAACAAGGCGTTTAAATCAACTAAAGTCGAAATTTAGGGGTATTTATCGGGATATTAATAAAAAAAAAGTAAGTTAGTTTTTCAAATAAACATAGAAAGTATATTAAAACCAACCCTCTTGGTAGTTTTTAACGCTCAAGTCTCTTCGGAGTGGGTGCCACTGGGTGCAAATTGATTCTTCTTATCAGTGTTTCCTGCATGTAGCCTCAATATGGATGTGAAAAATTTTAGGCTACAAGGTGAATCATCTACAGCTAATGACCCAATTCGTAGGTCAAATAAACCTTCTTGTTGCTATGAAAACCGATTACTATGAGCTCTTGCAAGTAGAAATAACTGCTACTGACTCAGAGTTAAAAAAAGCCTACAGAAAGAAGGCTCTTCAGCTACATCCAGACAAAAATAGAGATGATGTGGAAGGTGCTACTGCTAGATTTGCCTTGGTTAGAGCGGCTTATGAAGTGCTTTCAGACCCACAGGAGAGAGCTTGGTATGATTCCCATAAGCTGCAAATCTTGAGGGAAGACGAAATAGGCGAAACTTCCGGTGGTGGCACATACGATGAAAACTTTTATGATCCACTTGTGGCGGGTACAATGGTTGAAGAAATTATGAGATACTTCAACCCCACCTTGTATGTGAAGTTGGACGATAGTTTAGCAGGTATATATAGTGTAGTTGGTAGATTATTCGATAAATTGGCTTCAGAGGAAGTCAGTCATGGTAAGACCCAATCACTAGATGGGTTTGACAAGTGGCTCGATGACACACCACAGGCTAACGTAGTAGATCCATCTTCATTGTTATACCCTAAATTTGGTAGCAGTAAAAGTGACTATGCCAATGATGTCAGGAAATTTTACAGTGCATGGTCTTCTTTCCAAACAGTGAAGGTCTTCCATTGGAAAGATGAGTACAGATATAGCCAAGCTCCAGATCGTAAGACACGTAGATTGATGGAGAAGGAAAACAAGAAATTGAGAGACACAGCAAAGCGTGAGTACAATGAAGCGATAAGAAACTTCGTGACCTTTATAAAGAAGAGGGACCCCAGAATTAAAGAGGGATTGAAGCAATATGAATTAGAAAAAAAGAAAAAGCAACAGAAAGAGTTGGAAGAACAAGTTGAAGCTGCGAGAGTGGCGAGGTTGCAGCAGTTGGCTCAAAATCAGTCTGCTGGTGCTGTTCAAGATTGGCAAAAGCTATCTGAGAAGGAATTAAAAGAGTTGGAAGATATGCTTAAAGAAGAATATGAATTGAAATCTGACAGTGAATTCAGTGATGATGATAAATATAATGATGAAGGAAGTGACATTGAAGATAATCTTTACGAATGTGTGGTGTGTAACAAATTCTTCAAGTCCGAGAAGCAATTTGAAGCACATGAACTGAGTAATAAGCATAGAAAGATACTAAGGAAATTAAAATGGGAAATGAAACAAGAGGGTATTGAGCTAGGTATTGACAAAGATGATATAGATTTGGACGAATTTGAAACTGCAAGTGAGAATGAAAATGAAGACTTGGAAAGCTTTGATGAAGAAGAAATTGAGCATATATCTGAGGATGAGGGTGCAGTAGAAGACATTTTAAAAACCAATGGAGATAAGAGTACAGATTTGTTAGACTTGCCAGTTGATGATGATCTCGATAGTGACTTGTCTCTTTCAGATTCATCATTCACCATTCCACTCCCTAAATCGAAGAAAGCGAAGAAGAAGAATAAAAAGGCTAATAAAAGTGTACCTGTTCAAGATTCAGAGGAAGAAGTAGATGATGAGTTAACAAAATTAGCAGCAGGTTTGAAAATAGATAACTCTGACGATGACTGGGATATTAAGAAACCAAAGAAAACGAAGAAAAAGAAAGCTTCTACCCCAATGGAAGGCGATTTGAAAGAAGCTGAAACATCAGAATCTCGTGCTTCAACGCCAATACCTACTTCTTCGACTGCCCCTAAGAAGGCTGGTAAGAAAGATAAAGGTACTAAGAAGGAGAAGATTCCAAACGGCTCGGAAATATGTGTCGTCTGTGACGAAATTTTTACCTCTAGAAACAAACTCTTTCAGCATGTTAAGGTAACTGGTCATGCAGCTGCTCCAACTAAAGTTAAGAAAAAGGGAAAGAAATAGATTTGATAGAATATTCCTAATAATGATATAGTATTGCGCTTAGATTACTAGAACATGAATTGAATATAGTTTAAGCTCAATCTCACGTCGTTGAATCGCTCAAGAGCATTGTAGAATAATGCCTACATCATGTAACCATTGCGTTTTAGAAGAATGAATGTCTATAATTATCTATAAAATTGCCCTTTATCTATAATTTTTAATATTTTACGAATACCGTATATCTAAAAGTTTTATGGGCGCTTCCGCCGTCTAGTAGTGTTACCTTTTTCTCCTCTAAATTTGCAGTATCAAGATTCAGGAAATGTAAGGGAAGAAGATTAATTAGTGACGGTTGAGCTTGTCCTTATACCAAGCTTAGTATTTTTAACCACAGCCACAACAGGCTCACTAATACCTTTCTTTCCGTGAATTCCCAAACCTTCACCTTTTACCCATCCAAGTTTCTCTAACAATTGTCTACCAATATTATTTACTCCGATTTCTGGAGCCTTGCTTCCAACAATATCACCTTCTTGTACAGAGGCGGTCTTTCCTTTATTCCTTTGACGTTCACGGTCCTTCTTGGCATTTCCATCCGTAGCGATTATTTCACTCTTTGGCCTCTTCTGATCAGTTCTATTGAAGATAGGTCTTTGTCTAAGAACAGAACCAATTTGGTCATATCTTGGAAGGTAATGGAAAGTTTTACGACTTTTCGAGACTTTCATATAGGTATGGAGCCCAGCTCCACACCTTGTAGCCTTCATGTTGAAAAAACCGGCAATTTTGTTAATTGTCTTGTTTCCGTGTGGATCCAAAGGTGGGAAACTCATACTATCCCTCGAAGTATCATGAAGAAATGTGTCAAATTCTTCACGTATTTCCTTAACATGTATTGAAAATGGGTATAAGACAAAGAGATCGTGTTTAGATACACCCTTTTGGAACTTTTCTCCTTCTCTCTTAAGCTTTTTGTTTTTTTTGGCTTCACGGTGACTTTGGTACAGATCCTGCAAGGCTTGATGCATATCTGTTGTAAGCTCAAGGCCAGATAGGTCAAGATGTTTGTTTTTGCCCTTACCCTTTGTACGAACAGACGAAGTAGATTGTGGGATGAAATCAGGTGTCGTCTTATTTGCCTTTCTCAAGGCAATCAAGTCATCAAGCGAGTTATCCTCCTTTTCTTCTTCTTCTTCCTCTGAAGTCTCAGAAATGTAAACGTCGGAATAATTAGGTACTTCGAATGGCTCTTCATCAATGAGTCCTTTGGTCATAAGTCTCATAAAACTCTGAAATCTATGCTCCTTCACTCCCTTCAGTAGGACAAACTCATACAATTCGTCTTCATCTACCCACATAGAGTCAGATATTGACCCAGTGAGCTCCAAGCACTTCGTATAGTATTGGGTTGCAGTTCCAAAGCGAACATTAGATATGGAAAGTTGAGAGATGTCGAACTCAAAGTCTTCAGAAAGAAAGCCATATTCTGGTTCTTCTTCATCTATGTCATCGTCGTCCACATCTTCTTCCTCGCTTTCTTCAGATGATTCTGCCATCACATCAAAGTTGGTTTCACTCTCGTAGTCAGTGTCGTCCAGCATTGCATTCATTACTTGAGAGATGTAATCTTTATATGCAGCTCGATCGTTGTCTGATTCCGATTCCATGAAGTAGTCTGAATCTTCGTGCTCATCTACAAATCCACTTGCCTTTCTCGGAACAGACATCAAATGCGCAGTCGTTCCAGATTTGGACTTGGAGGTCTGTAAGCTGACCTTACCAATAGTTAAGACTGGGTTGAATTCAACACCAGGGGTTGAGGATGGAATTGCTTGTGACCTGGATGTTGAGGTGTCGACTATAAGAGAAGTGAAGGGCTTCGCATTAGAGGAAAGGGAAGAGTCGCCTTCATTGTCGATGACAAATTCGTTGGAATGAAGGTCTGATTCTTCATCCTCTCCGATTGACTGTTCCTTGGAAAACTCAATTACATCAGCATCCATAGCATCCACAACTTCGGGGCTTGGCAGTGATAATATTTCGTTCTCATCTTCATCGTCACTCTCTTCCTCGGTCTGCCATACCTCCTCTGCATCGTCTACGGACACTTCGATGTCCTGCACTTTAGAATTTTCCTCCTCATTTACTATAGCAGCTACCACCTCAGCCCTAGCTTCTTCCACTCGAAGTTCCTCCTCTCCATCTTCCTCTTCTTCTTCCTCTTCTTCTTCTTCTTCCTCTTCCTCTTCTTCCTCTTCCTCTTCCTCTTCTTCCTCATCTTCTCCCTCTTCTTCTTCTTCCTCGTCATCCTTCCCTCCCTCCTCTTCATCGCTGCTGATTTCAATTCTCGGCCTAGTTGGACGCTCCTCCTCCAAGCAGGTCAGCTCTAAGCAATCCAATAAGTCTTGGTGCTCCTTTGGAATACCAGCTTCAGAGCTCGTTTTCTTCGGCTCTTGTTCTCTTAATTTCTTGTTTGGGTCATAAACTTCCTTGGCCTTGACGAATTCAATCGGCTTGTTTCTTAAGGGCTCACGTACAGTTCTCTCCATGTTCTTAGCGGTATATCCAACCTCTTCCATTAGCGAGTGGTGTGGCCTACCACCATGGCCACCAGCCCCGCCGTATGACCTCCTTCCCACGTTTCTGCCAGGTCTGGCAGACATGCTTCTCATGTTCGGCACAGAATCATCTCCAATGTCAGGTAATGGGCCATGTTCGAGATCGTAGAGCTCTGGCATTACGCCACCGGGCATCTTCCCTTCAGGTCTTCGATTGCTTTGTGAGGGACCAGCGCCTCCATTTCTGTTCTTCTTTTTGTTTTTGTTCTTATTGGGGAATCGCCCCATTGGCGGCTTTCCTCCCTTTCTTTTCGCCATGCTGTCACTATACTAATAACCTAGATATGGGTAAAAGAACACACCAAGTTGATGTGATGGGTTGTGCTTGTAAACGCTCTGTGATCTCGGGGTGTGGTGTCCTGCATATTGTGACTCAAAACGAGGTCTGCAGCAATTCCGCACTGGAGAGGTGCGGTGCAGAGAGAGGCAAGCAGAGAACTGAGCTGAGCTGAGCTGAGCTGAGGACTCTACAGGGTGAGTACTATGACGTCTACGCAGCTGCTTGGTCCCATGACTCGGTGTGTCCCCTTCTACGTCGAAGGCTTCTCCCAGCTCCCAGCCCAAAAAACCCGAAAGACACCCCCACCCCAGAAGTATTGCACCCCGTTCCACTGCTCTACCAGGTCTTATCATTGGATCACGTGCTCCATCCAACATTTCCCCCTCCCATACCGGGCGTGTAGGGCTGGGGTTCGATTAGCTGAAGGGCAAAAAGCGCAAACACACTCCTGTTGTTCTTGTTGTATGATACACAAGCGGGAGGTAACAAAGAGTAGTTTCTTTGTGTAGCTGCTGCCTGATAGTATGACATCTTCAGATAACATAGGTAGAGACGGTTCTGGGGCGCCGGGTGCTGGTGCCAATGAAAGTATACAAGCCGATAGTAGTCCTGTTTCTAGGGTCCTTGAACTGAACTCTGAATCATCGTCTTCTTCCACGCCGTCGATCACCCCGATGATCTCCCAATTGTGGTCCAATTTGGCTGAGAGGGCCTCCAGCAGCTTGCTCTCCAGTTCTGTGCCTGTATCGGCCATTCATGTGCTTGGCAAGTCCTACCAACCAGAGGACACTGTGCCACTCAACGCGGATATCTTATCTAAGATCTGGCTAACTTATCGTGCAGGGTTTGAGCCTATATCTAAAGCCGAAGGAGGCCCGGCGCCGCTTTCCTTTATCAACTCGATGCTTTTCAACAGAAACATCTCGTCCACGATATCCAATTTGCATAGCCTTACTGATAACGATTACTTCACCACGGACGTTGGTTGGGGGTGCATGATCCGGACCAGCCAGTCACTCTTGGCCAATGCACTTCTCAAGGCAGGCTACGGTACGCTGCTGCTGCTGCTGCTGCTGCTGCTGCTGGGTATCATTGACATGTTCCTCGATAGGTCTACGGCCCCGTTTTCGCTTCATAACTTCATCAAGGTTGCTGGAGAACTGCCACTCCAGGTCAAGCCTGGTGAATGGTTCGGACCCAGCGCTGCGTCTTTGTCGATTAAGAGACTCTGTGATAGCGTGAGCGATTCAAAAGTGCCGCAGGTTCTTATCAGCGAGTCTAGTGATTTGTATAACGATCAAATCCAAAACTTATTGGCAGCGGGACGGACAGTACTCGTTCTTCTTCCTATCAGATTGGGCATAGATAACATTAGCCCTTACTACTACTCGTCCCTCTTCGACTTACTTACACTTCCTCAATCTGTGGGGATTGCCGGTGGGAAGCCCTCGTCTTCGTACTACTTCTTTGGGTTCCAAGATTCGAAGTTGTTTTACCTTGACCCGCACTACCCTCAGCAGCTGAATCCAAATAGCGATACCGAGTCTGTCAACTACTCCACATACCACACCACAAAGTATCTGACTCTTGACATAGGAGGAATGGATCCATCCATGATGGCAGGGTTTCTCATAAAGGACCTGGAAGATTACCAAAATTTCACCAAATCGCTTCTAGAGTCAAAGAACAAGATTATCCATTTCCACGAACAAAGAGAGAAGGAAAGAAGAAGCTCAACTTCCCAGCAAGACATCCTGTCGGACGATTTCTCGCTTTCGCAGGTCGAAATGGCGGAAGAAGATTTTGTTCAAGTCGGTGAGGAAACAGAAAATGGGTTCGTAGACTTGGGAGATGAAGTAACTGTCAAAGAGGAGAGCGTCCACATATCAAGGGAAGAGGGGGTGGATAAGATTGACGAGGTCGTCAGTATAGCTAGAGAGGAGGCTAAAGATGGGGGCGAAGGAGCAGGCGAGGCAAGCGACTTGGAGGGAGATGGCATCAAAGTGTAAACGCACAGCGTGAATCCATTTCCGAAGAGACTCGTCGCCCTACGCATTATAAAAATCACTACAAGTCACTTCAGGGTGTAGTTAGAATCTCCACATAAAACTCACACCCTGCATTCCTGGTTACCATTTTTCTACTCTTCTTTATAAGTACATCATAATTAAACAAATAAACGATCATAAATACTAGAATCTCAGTCATTGTAGCGTTGGCCGACCTTCTGTCACAGCCTAATGTAGCATCGGCTGCTCCCAGTCAGAACCTCCCGTCCCGTCCCAACCTTGCAAGGCTTCCCCTAGGTTGCATTTTGGACGTGCGTGTACCAATACGGATCTCCTAAGAAAAATCTTCGAAGTGTTGAAGTTTCCGTTTCTAGCAGGCCCTCTTCAGCTTAGTTATACCATAAAGAAAGCAACCACTCTTCTTGTTTATATATTTACTTCTAGAACCCACCCTTTAAAAAATTAATTTTAACATTTTCACGCTTTTTATACGTTTTTTTTTGTAATGGTTGAAAAAATTGAAGATAGTCTTAAAATATGTACAGTATGTGCCTCTAACAATAACCGTTCTATGGAATCTCATAAGCAACTTCGAGACGCCGGATTCGATGTCCAATCGTTTGGAACTGGTTCTGCTGTTAGACTTCCGGGACCTCTGATTGACAAGCCCAATGTTTACGAGTTTGGGACACCCTATGAAGAAATCTATCAAGACTTAACCTCTCAAGATTGCCGTAAGATGTATGAATCTAATGGGTTAATTCATATGATTGATAGGAATAGACATATCAAGAAGGCACCGGAAAAATGGCACGAAAATGTTTACGCGGGAAAGTTCGATTTAGTGATAACTTGTGAGGAGAGGTGTTTTGACTCGGTGTTGGATGATTTAATGGTTAGAATGGTTCTGAACCCCATTGCTGATAATGAAGTGAGAAAGGCAGTTCATGTAATTAATGTAGATATCAAGGATGATAACGAAAATGCGATAATAGGTGGTAGGGGGATCTTAAAATTGGTTAAAATGATTCATGAATTTAGGAGAGAGGAGATGAAGAGGTTGAAAGAAGTTAATGGTGATAAATATGTGGGGGAGCATGACATAATATTAGAAGATAACATAATGAAGATCTTGGTTAATTGGCAAAAGGATCATACTCATTTGCAAACATTGTATGGGGTGTCTTATTATTAGTAGGGTGGAAAAAGTAGACTAAAAAGTTAGATAATGGTTAAGAACGGCCAAAGAAAAGAGAAAACGAAGGAAGAAAGAAAGAAAGAAGGAAGAACGAATAATATAATATAGTAATAAAAATGCATACAACAGTTGTATGAATCTTAGCAATAGTGTAAATGAAAAAGCAGTGCATGAATATTCCAGTGTAAGATAAGACGGCTCCCTAGCCTAATGAATGACATAAAAACCAGATTTACGCTTCTTCTGAAAACATTTTGGAGATAAAAAGGGAGAGTACTTGTGTGTCATGACATCTTTGTATCAATCGACTGAGAAGCGATGTAGTTATACCACCTTCTTCATACCACTGTTTTCATCTCCTAGCTAGCGTATGTCTTTCTTAGCGTCTGTCTTTCCAGCGTCTGTCTTTCCTAGCGCAGCCTTTTTTAGCGTCTACCCTTCCTGGCGCTGCCATTTCTAGCGTCTACCTTGCCTAACATCGCCATTTTAGCGTCTGCGTTTTTCTTAGCGAGTACGTGAGCCACGAAAAATCAAAATTTAGTGATGGGCCTCATCACTCGAAGAGATGATGGTTAAGTATTTGATCTTTTTTCTCCAACACCAGGTTTGTAAGGTTGATAATTCGATTGCAAAATGGCTGGAGAGAAGGGCGTACCGAACGTCAAGAAAGCAAAGCTCTACAATTCCAGAACAATCCGTACAGATCTTACTGATTCCGCGTACAAGGAAGGTAAGCTCTCGGTGCCTGAGTTTCTCAATTCACGAGAGTTCGAGATTCATTCTTTGGAGAAGGCTAAGTTAAAGGCAAAATATGCTGGTTCTAATAGATGTTTCCAGAGCTTACCTCGGACATTGAGAAGGCGTACTGCTTCTCATAATGTAAAAAGAATTCCTAAGAGACTTAGGAATAGAGCTATCAATGAGATGCAGAACTCTGTGAACGGGATTCCACCCAAACCCAAACTACCCAGGGGAAGAGCCCTCTACAAATTGAAAATGGCATCTAAATTGCTCAAATTGGCAAGTAGAATAAAGGAGTTGAGAGGTATACCCTCTGTATTGAACCAGGATGGCTTGAAATTGAGACTGAGAATAAAGCTTTTGAAGACTCAGAAGCGAGAACTTCAGCAGGGAAAAGGCGAAGAAGCAAAGTCTTCCGCCACTTCTCTACTTAATAACAAAATGGGGTCTTATGATAACTCAGGAGTGAATGGATTTGCTCCAATACCTCGTGGGAATATAAAGTATACTAAGCGCCAAAGAGAATACGTTTGGTTGCCAACGCATGTTTGGCATGTTAAGAGAGCGCATATGATTAAGAGATTTGGTTACCAAATTCCCTACAGTCCTACTCAAAAATGCTTCAAATCTATTAATAGAGCATCCAAGCAGGATGCTATATGTTTTGATACTTCCTACTACGATAGTATGATAGTGCACATCTCATCCACTGAGCAAAGAGACTATGTCTTGAAGAATGTTACGAAATTTAAGAACCGGTTGGTTCCTCAACAGTTTTTAAGTGGAAAAAAGACCTATGACGATTGGATTTACTTGAAAGATTCTGTAGTAGGCAAGGGCTTGATCTTCATTTATCAAAATAAGATTCTCATTCGATTACATCCTTCATTATACTCGGAGTATTTCGAATATGTGAAGGAATTATTGAACGGTGAAGGAGAGGTTCACGACTGTAGATATTCCCTTGGTAGCTTGGAGCTCTCAGGACCCGGTGCATTGTATAGCTTGAGTAAAATTTTACATAAGGACAAAAGTGCTGAAAAAGATACGTCAGCTACGGCGAATTGGTTTCAGTTGGCTGCTCAATCAGACTCAAATAATACTATCCCCGTTGGTACTACATTTGCAATCAATGTGCAAGATCCTAGACTTTGGCTGAAGCCCACCGCTCCACCGAAGAGTTTTAGTGAAGGAAAGACCATTAATGACTTATTGGTGAACCTTTCCACAATTCCAACAGTAGATGATCTGGCTCTACTTAAATTGTTTGACAACTCTCGTAGATATGAAACTTACAAAGACCAATTAACTATCAAGGAATTGTCTAAGAGAAATAATATTGGAGAAACGAAAAGAGAAACTACTTCTTCCAGTTCCATTCCACTCCTTATCACCAAGCTCAAGTCGTCTAACAACTGGACCGTCATCTTACCTTGGTTTTGGGTACTTCCTTTCTGGATAGAATTAGTCAAAGTTACTGACTTAAAATTTGGTGGTGTATCGCAGTTACATCAAATAAACTATGAGAATGGCAAGTCAACGTTTCCAATTGACTATCCTTTTCTCAAAGATGGCTACTTGGAGAGTGAATTCAATATTGCAGAAAATACAAAAAAGTATAACAAGAAGCCTTCGAGTCATAAGATTGATTTAGAGGGAAGCGAGCACGGGAACTTTCATGGAAGTGATTGGAGATTTTTACAATTGGCAACTTATGGATGTGAAATAATTAGAAGAGGTAATCCTCAAGACAACATACACCCTAACTCAGCTTTTGGCACCTTTATGGATTCCAAGTTGCAGCTTAAGGCGACTTCTGATTTACTTCAGCTTATCAAATATGCTAAGGAAGTTGATGAGGAAAAAAGGTTAAGAGGAGAACTAGTGTCGTTGCCAATCATATTAAGTAGTAAGAAAATTGTCGATAATCTTCAATCTATGGCCTTGACTCCTACGATGAAATTTCCTCCCTTACCCGTTGTACAAGTCAAGATCACATTGATTGGTAAGGGTAATCCAATCAACAACGCTAGAATATATGCTAGTTCACAGAAAAGTGGAGAAGGAGATATTAAAGTTGAAAATCTTATTGGCTTCGTTACAAGCGGCACCTTTAATTTGAACTTAGGTAGGGGAACTTGCATTGGGTGCATAAGTGCCTATAGTGCCATCGCTTCTGGAAAACGATTAATTATTGTGAAAAATATAGGACATACCGTTCCTATGATGGCAACTTGGGAATGTATATAGATGATAAATATTATAGAGCTGATATTTACAGAACCTGTAGAAAATACCCTGAAGAAAGCCGATCTAACTGACCAATGTAAGAAATATTCGATAAAAGTAAAGAACTTAACATCAATGTTGTTCTGAAAATTGTAGATCTCGAAAAAAATTAAGCAAAGAAAGAGTCTATAGGAGCTGACAGGTATCTGTTCAAGCAAGAAGATATAAAAATCAGATATATCCTAAGTGCCACTAGTGGACTAAGATCACACTTTGTTTTGGGTGCAAAATGGGACCTATTAGAGCTACCAGAGCTAGTCTGATCACTTACATCACGACACCCATACTAATTTTCCACTTCTACCATCTTTGACACTTACACCCAAACACCACTAAGGAATTCAACCTCAGCTTTTAAGTTTTTCACAGTTACCCGGCCACAGACAAGACTATAAAGATGCAAGTTCCGATTCAGAAAACTAACAGTTTTCGGTTTAGTCTTTTTTTCTTCATACTTACCTTGAGATGCTAATAGAGATCAAGTAGTCTATTAGCCAACCATTCCCGTTTGCATTGCACAGCGCTGCGGGAGAGATTGCCGACTTTTCCGTCGGAGAAGTGTGGGTCTTTTAATTTTTGATTTCACCCTATTAAAAAGAATTCTTTTTCAATTTCTTTTAGTTTGTATAGTTAGATAATTGTACTGGTTAAAAGAAGTCAAAGAAGAATTAATTAGTTAGTTAAATTCGTAGTATTGATGATCTTCAAGAGTACTTGTAAGATTGTGTAGAACTAACCTTGAGGATAATAAGGCTCACGACCATAATGAGGGGGTACAACTGAGAGGTTAGAAGTAGAGGGGTAGTTCTTTCAGGACAAACGAGATTCGTGCTCTAAAGACGCTGAGAGCGAAGCGAAATTAAAAAATAAAAATAAAAATTATAGCCAGTTTTCTTTCTCTCTCTTGATCATCAGCTTCCATGAAACCATCAACAGTAGTGAGAGCTAAGGAGTTCCTTGTAACCATCCTCGACAAGGCAAATGCTGACCGAATGAAGTACAGAGGGGTACACTTTAAGGGCATTCCAGCATCAATTGGTAATCCTATAACAAACGCAGGCGCAATCCTCGGAGAAAATGGTAAGTTGATAGGCTCACACTTCAATTTGAAAGTCGATAGCGAAGCAGACATAGTACCATTCTTGAAAAAAGATATATATGCCAAAGAGGATGTATGGGATTTTGATACCATTCAAATTAAACCCATTTTGATAGCAACTAGAGAGGAGAAAATAATGGAAAATTAGGTTTATCTCTATTGGAGTTAGCATTTTCTTTTGTTACTTCGTCGTTACCTTGCTTGGAAAATATTACAAAATGCAGTATCCTTCAAACTCGTTCAAGTAGTAAATTCTAAATAGTAAAAAAAAAGAAACAAGAAGGATTCAGTTGGTGTGTAATTATAGTACCTGATTGAGGTCTTGTTCTTTAAATTTCCTAGTCTTCTTAGCGTACCGTCTAGTTTTGTCCCAAGCATGCCTGCTAATCCGAGGAAGAGACTTTCCACTGGGGTGCGATTGTCGGCTCTGCAGGCTTATCTTATTTTCTATATCCCTATCACAAGTAGCATAAATATTGCACATTTGGGCACTTCACACTGAAGGAACTGAAAGCCCACCAAACAAGCTACCGGAGCAAGCTAGCATATTGAAAAATATATTATTGAAGTCATAGCACCGCCCTAGTGATGTGGAGACTCCATCACTGCCTAAAATGAAAAAAGAAAAATACTCCCTAACTGCGAGTTACGGGAACGGCCCCATAAATCACCATGTTGCAATTTCTTAATTCGCTACAGCAATGCTGATAATCAGCATAGAAATTGACTTACGAGAAATGCTACAATAGATTAACCTGGTACCCATTCAGCAAGTGAAGGTAAGTATCCTTCTGTGGTTCTGAGCAACTGAAGCTCATGCGCTTACTCCTAGCCAGCCCCCAATTTGAAGTAACCCTGCTGTGTATTAACCCCCACACCAGTAGCTAAAAATTCTGCTATCTCGAAAAATTTTCTCTGCTAAAGATATTTTTTTTCAATTTTCATGCAATTTTCTATGCAATGAGGCAATCAGTCAGGAGTCCCAAAATAGAACATTACCTCATAAAGTTGACGAAAGGTGGGTGGCAGTGGGCATTTCTCACCCCCGTGGGGGTAGGCATCCGCTTGACTATTACTTACAGTACACTTCTATATTTTCAATATCTTTTCTTTCTTGGTAAGCTACGCTACCGCTGTAGATGGAACTTCAGTGGAGTGACTCTTAAAGATAGCGCAATCCTTCTACCGACTTGCTCACTAATTTAGCGCAGCGTATTTCTCATCACACCACGATTACGAACCGGGGACCGGTCAAAAAGTTTTTTTCCTTTTTTTTTTCTATGTAGTATTATGATTACCTCCAATCTTAGATAGATCGAGAAATCTAATAATAGCAACAAGGTTTATTTTCATGTGTAGTCATAACGAGAATGAACCCAAATTAGAAAAGAAGAGCCCCTTTTGGGAGAAGCCGCACGTATCATTGCTGTACAGTTATGCAAGCGTGCTTGGCAAATTTCGCGGATGGATACTCTGGGAAGAGAATTGGGCTCGCAAAACATTGAAAGTGCTATCTTGGGAAATGGGATTAGGGAGTGTAGTGGTGAGGGATTTGTAGAATTCACGATGGATTACCGTTCGGAACTAGCAAATCCTTCTCGTAACCAAAAGAAGAAACTGAAAACTACCCAAAAGAATTCTTTGGAAAGTCGGTTGAAGAAAGGGCTAAGAGATTTTTGAATTGAATAATCTGAAAATAACTATAATCTTGCTAGGGTGGAAATTCTTATGGTAAATCTTATAATTTAAACATTTCCATTCAGACCATTTACTTTATCTTCAACATCCACTAGCAATAATCTTCCCATCATGCAAGCTAAAGTGCCCCCATGTATGATTAAAATTTGAGCCTTAGCCTTAGCCTTAATTGTCATTATTTGTTGTTTTATTCTCTTCCCCTAATCGTGGATGAATTTTAGCACTCATTCTTGGGCTCATGCATGTATGCAAGCTATGCATGTTTTTTTTTTTTTTTTTTTTTTTTTACATTGCCATTCAAGTGAGTATTTTTTTGCCTTTCCCTAACCAATGGGAAAATATAAAAGGACCAATTCGTCCCTAAAATTTTTAATGTTTTTTTACTTTTTCTTCTTTTCTTCTTTACCAATAGTCACTCGCTTATTAATACACAATGCAATTCTCCAAGATCGCCGCTCCATTAGCTTTAGCTTCTTACGTCGCTGCTTCTAACGTTACCGTTACCACCGACATTGTTGTCACTGACTTCACCACCTACTGTCCAGAATCAACTGCTTTCGTTGTTAACAACAAGACCATCACCGTCACTGAAGCCACCACTTTAACCATCACCGGTCCATGTACCATCCCAACCACCTACGTCACCACTGAAGCTCCAGCTTCTTCTACTGTCGCTGCCGTCACCACCGCCGCTAACGGTGCTGGTAAGGTTGCTGCTGGTGCCGTTGCCGGTGTCGCCGCTGTTGCCGCTGCTTTATTCTAAGTTTGTTAGATAATGTATCTATGTAATAATAAATTTTAGTAATGGTTAACCAAGAATGTAGTGTCAAATTTCAAGCATCTTTTCTTTTACTTTTAGATACATGCAACTAGCCCTCGTTTGCTATGGTCAGGTCGGAACTTTTCCATGTACCAAAGCGGTGTGAGGCGGGCTGAGTTGAGTCTATTTTGAATTTTCCTTCTGCTTTGGAAAAATTTTTTCTCCTTGCGATTTAGAGTTTACGGGCTGGTTCAAGTGCATAGGAGTGGGACCAAAATTACGCACTTCATTTTGGTCGTCTATTTACCTGCACTTGTCTATTGGCCTATTAGCCTATAGGTCTGCATTGGTGGAACTTTACGTAGTTTAGGTGTGGGACGCCTATTGTAGTACTGGTCATGGGGACCGCATTGTCTCATTTTCAATAGGGAGGTAAAATTGTCTCAATCAAATTTGATGCGGGAATCTTGTATCTAATCTGAATTCTGAATCGGTAACGATGTGGTTCTGGGCTTAGTGAGACAATCTTCCGCTTACTTACTCACTGAAAAATTTCTTTCAATCTAAATGCTGTTTCTAAATATAAGTTCCCTATGCAACTGGGTCATGAGACCTTAGGCGTAGTCAAGCTACTTTCCATTCTCTTTTAGCTTTGGTTAGGTGTTTAACGCTGGTTGGTTCATCCGCTAGGTGCTGGTGGTCTTAGTTAGGCAGCACTAGCCGGTTCTCTAGCTTGCCCAAGCACGTGCTTCCTTTTATTCCTCTCACTCATCAAACTTAACTGGGCTATAGTGCCAGGAAATTACTGCATACTTCTTCCTTCCAATACTTGGAAAAACGGCTGCTCTTCTCTTCTGTGACTCTTGCTGCTTATCTTATCACTTTCCGTACCTTACTGGGCGGCTTTGTATCGAAGATTTATGCTCGTGAAACTAAGTGCAACCAGCATAACTGTGATTTACCCCTAGAATCCTGCGCAGAAGCTCAATTTAGCGAAGTAGCGAGATATCCAGAGGATCTTAAAGCTGGGCAACTGTGGGACCTACAGGTCCTGCACAATGACCCTCTGCGATGGAGTTCACTCATCTTCTGCTGAGGTTGAAGCAGGTGTTCTTGGGCAAACATTATAGCTTTCCAACAAGGTCTGGTCGAAAAAACCACTGAACAGCAGTGCTACTCCTGGGCCCACTCAACTGTGGTAAAAAATAGCACAATATTTTAGCCCATTAAAGACTACTTTACCTCTTAGCCTATTAGCCTTGGTCCATATAAGCTTATGATATGGACAGTTCGGCATATAAGCAACGAATATGTGCTCTTTTTCTCCCTTCAGACTACCGATGACCAGGTTGCTTGTTCCCTTAGGGTACCTACTCTCTTCTCTTCTGTTGCAGAATGCCCATGCCTTGGAAACCCACTCTTACTCTACTAAAGATCTACACAGCCTACGCAAAACTCTCCTTCTATACATTTATTTTTATTTCTTTGTACACGTATTTTTGTCTTCTAGACATCTATAGTACGCCGATTTAAATTGTCCACCTCTCCACCTTTTCTATAATGATATTCCAAGTAATGAATGCTTCCTTTTTAATACACAGTTCCCTATTTTGCTAACTAATTAAACAGCTAGATCTTTTGATACATCAAGATATATGCAGTCTTGCTTCCTTCTTCACCATTCAATACATCTAGTTTATCGACTTGTTGGACTTGAGTATCATCAATTCTAATCCATTCATTGTCAAACTTCTTTCCTATCAATTCATCCTCTTCGTCGAAAACAGATGATCTTCTTAAAACATCAGAAGTGTAATGTCCAGCATCAGTGCTGTTACCATGATGATAAACCACTCCAATTAATCTGTAACTCTTGGATATATTTGGTTGTTGCTTCTTGACTGCAGGGGAGATACATTCGTTAGGAATGGTAAATGTATGAGTGTATTTCACCTTCTTCCTTAATTTACCAACAGACCCAAGTTCATTAGTATTGCTGTTAGTACTATTATCTTTATCATCTTCATTATCGTTATTATCATTATTAATTTCATCAATATTATTATTTACATTGTCGTTAAACTCATTTTCATTAGCCTTGCCAGCAGCGTACAGAAACCTCTTCAAATGAATAACCATTACATTCGGAAAGGCATCGATGAACGTTTGCTTCTTGGCAATAACTTGGGATGATGTTGAGGTTTTGTATGGAATGTCTTCCAGTTCATTGAAGATCTTGAATGCATCTTCAATGGTGCTGATTCTGGAGTCAGATATATCCAACTGGATACATTGGAATGGGTCCAAAGTAATCAGTTGCGATTCCTTAGATTTAGGGATGGTCAATACAGATCTGAATTGACCAACGAAAAGAGAGCTGATAGGAGTAGGTTCTATTTCAACTGTTCTCTTAGCAGCCACAACCTTTTTACCCCCTCCTGCAACTTCATTCCAGGAAGAGGAATCAGAATCCGAGTCTTCATTATCATTCTTCTCTTCACCTGCTGTCTTGTTTATTATCTTCATTGTGCTTTTAACGTTAAGCTTGAAGTTAGGTGTAGTATCGGTCTTACAAACGTCTTCGATTTGTTCGGGCAGTAAGCTCTTCAATGCCAGAGCAAACTCCTCGTGCAAGCCATCCAAAAAGTACCCTAAAAACTCTTCTGCATCCTCTTGTTGACCCCATTTAAGATGTGAGAATTTTGGCAATTTGATCAATTGAAAGTAGAATTTCTCTGGGCTCAATGCTTTTGGACCTGGTTGTTGTTGCTTGGCAGCAAATTCTTTGAAAAAATTAATGGTGGTGTCCATCAAAGGAGTATTAGACTTGGTAGAAAGTGACCCGATAGTTTTCAGTTCTATTATTTTGAATAACCTATTAAAAGGTTCGCAATAGAGCAATACTTGTAACACAGCATTCATATAACAAATATTTCCCGTATTGGTCAAACCTCTTGGCTTTATCTTGAATATTGGAGAATCGTGCGCAAAAGGTGAATATGATGAGTCAAACATAAGCTTGAGCAAAGTGACTCCCAACGGGAAGGTTGAAGGTTCACTAGTTGGAGCCTCTGATACACTTTGCTTGCTTGTTGGCGCACTGGTATTAGATGCAGCTGGAGATGAAGCCACAGACTTCTCAGTCTTCTTAGCAGCAACTGCTGCAGCTGCTGCCTTCTTTTGTAACATATCAGCCCAGTTCCCTCCAGGCAGCTGTTGCTGAGGCTGCTGCTTTTCTTCTTTCTTGTATTCAACCACATCTTCTTGATTAGTGGCTTTTATCACAACTAATTCACCTTCTTCTTTCAACTGTTCTCCCGTTATCCTCTGCCTTTCCTTTCTATCTTCATGAGATGCCTTGAAATCAGATGCAAAATCGGTTGCAGTTGTGTTAAAGTAAATTGGAAATGATAAGTGAACATTAGAAATGTCTTCGACGGGAAGAGAATGAAGTATGGATTCCCAAATGTCGAGTTCTGAATTCGTTTGAATGCTGGAAATGCTGATTGTATCCAGTTTGTCTTCTTGTTCATGCTTTGTATCATTCTCTCTTCCCTCGCCGTTATCCACAACTTCTTGGATCTCTTGATTTTTCAGTTTGTTTTCAACCTCCTCATTTTTTATGATGCTAGTTTCTTTCCTAGTCTCTGGGAAAGGAGTGGTTTCCGATGACGATGATGCTGATGTAGATACCGATGTCCCAGTACTGGAAGCTGGGGGCGTGGTTGAAGCAGGAGTGGTTTCAGGAGTCTCAGGAGTTATCTGGTCCTTCTTAGTTGTGGCCGAAGAATGTACGTTGGAATCGGAGCCGTTGCTATTACTAGTGGTACTACCGCTACTCCCATTGTTGATGGTATCACCTCTTTCTCTCCTGGCTCCCTTATGGTAACTCTTGTATCCATTATTATTATTGTTATTAGTATTATTAGTGTTAGCATTGTTGTAGCCTTTATGCATAGTAGGTGAATAGCCGCCGTTGGCGTAGCCCTGTTGGCCAAAACTGTTGTACGGCTGACTGTATGGGTTCATGAACTGGTTATATGCAGCAGCTGGGATTGGCATATATGGATTCTGCGGTATATACTGTGGGTAGTAAGGGTTAACAGACATAGGTGGCGGTACTCCGGCGTACATATACTGCTGGTACATCTGCTGTTGAGCAGCAGCAGCGGCAGCAGCGGCGTGGTGCTGCTGTTGCTGTTGGTGGTGAAGATGAGACAGGTGGTGAATTGGGGGTCCTTGGCCCGGCTGGTGCTGTCCCTGTTGATGCTGGAGCTGTTGTTGGGTCTGTTGCTGCTGCTGTTGCTGCTGCTGGAGCTGTATATTGGACGGCTGGCTAGGGGAAAAACTGGCAGCACTCGAGCGGAACCGGTGGGGCCCAGTAGCCGTCGAAGCAGCGGTTGTGTTCGATGATGGTGACATGTATTCGGGTTGTACTTTGACTCTTCTTTCTGTAAGGCGGTGAGCTATATGGAAATCAAAAATTATATGCAGTCTTTAAAATGGAGTTCAAAGGAAATTAACATGAAAGCCTTCCTTACAACGAAGTGGGTAGGGGCGGTTGTCGATGGAATTAAAGAGGAATGGCAGTTCTAATGGACGACACAAACCTTCTTGCTGATCTAATGTTGAAATAAATAAGACCAGGAATGTAAATTTGACGAGAATTTATACTGAATAAAAGCTAATTAGTCAGTATGAAATTTCAGGATTCTTCTTGATTTGTCTTTGTATTAGCACAAAATTCTCCCTTATAAATGCTGTGTTGGGTTTATGAAAGTCCTGTTGAAACTGCTCTAGATTTTGGATTATGCAAAAGTTATTATTAAAGAACAGTCAAAGGTACCTTTTTATGTATTTTTTTATGTCTTAATAAATATATTTATGGTGTATACTTTGAAGTATTGCTAAGTTGTTGTAGAAAAGGAAGGTGATCTCCAGCCTCTAATTAAATTTCTTTGGAAAATTTTTGAAAAGTTTCAGTGAGCGCAACTTTGTGTCATTTGTGGGTGGTCGCCGAAATTGGTGAGAGATTTTTTTTTTCTTCGAGAATTATCGACCAGTCCACCATTGCAACTGAGGAGGGCACGACCTGATGATAAAGAAAGTACGAGGAGGAGGAGGGTAGGCGCTCAGTTGGGTTGGTTTTGAGATAAGGTCGTTAGGGTGGGTTTTAGACAGTTAGATGGCCCTTGACACCCTGCTGTGTTGTCTTTTATTTTCTTCTCTTTTCTTTTCTTTTTTTCTTCCTTTTCTTTTTTAGGCTTGCTGGACCTGCAGCTTCACGAGATGCGTTCTACGATCACACTACAGCGTATTAGAATTGTTGCAATTTATTTTTCATTGTATTGGTTGAATTTGAGATTTTCCTATGATTATGTGAGCACCAAGATTAGTGGCTCTGGGGGTTAAATAATCGTGCTACACTGGGTGTTAGAGCCAGATGCTAAAAAAATGGGCTTCTGGGCAGCGACATGGCTCAAATAGGGAGAGAAGCAGGTTTTTAGGACATATATTGAACAGTAAACACCCCTTTAGGTGCTCCTGTTGGCTGGCGCTCTATTTGGTTGGTGCTCCTTTTAGGCGCATATTACGACATGAGAATATCGCAATAAGGTTGCAATTTACGAGATGTCTACCACTTTTCTACATGTCTATTTAACTGTGGGCTGAAGGATTCCTCGCACACGATACGGACGTTAACTAACTATGGACCGAAGAAATTGCACACACATTGTACGGATATTTGCTACATGTGCTACTAAAGATCTTAAAAGTGCTAGAGCTGGTGTACTGGTTACATTGAGATTACAAGAATATCCAAGTCTATATTCCTTTGATGAGGAAGCCTTTAGCCGCATTGCATCAGGTTCGTCTAATGCGTAGTCTCCTATTGCACTCTGAACGTGGTTAAACTTTCTTCATTTCTTCCCAAGTAGGTACTAGGTACTCTCGTAGTGATCTATGAACGTTGTCAAATTTCTTCCTTCTTCCTAAGTAGACCTTTACTTCTACTGGATACTTGGATACTTGGATTCTTGAAAAAAACTCCCCGTTTCTCTTGATGTCGTCCCAAGTAGCTTTGCTCTTCAGCTCTGTCTATCCATGACCCAGACCTGCTATAATCTGTATTGTTCGATTTCTTAAGTCGCCTGTTCAGCTCTACCTATCTATGCTACTTCACTCTGTAAAGCTCGATCTCTCTTCATTCCTTAGGTCTGCTCATCAGCTCTACACTACTTCACTCTGTATAGTTCGATTTTTCTATTGTACGAACATATAATAACTGCTAGTAAATGGCTGCAGAGTGGAAGAGGTGATTTATGCCTTGTAGGAATTTCAGAAGACGTGAGAATATCTAGCAATAGCCCTGATGCTCCTCTACTTTGCGAGATAATCTCTTCCATAGATTTAAGCAGAAACTCACCCTTCTCTTTCCTGTATGCCTCAGGATGATTTTCCGAGTTGTCCGCCATCTGATCTTGATATTCATCGCAATTGCAATACCAAGATTTCAAATCCACCAGGAACACTTGATAGATGCCGAAATCAGGTGGACTTGCTTCTTGATCTCCAGCTTCCAAACGAGCCAATTCGTTTATAAGAACGCGATGTCGTACAGCATCAATTGGTTCTTCATTTACTCTCTTTGATGAGGGAAAAGGAGACATCTTCTGCTTTGCAGTGACCAAAATGGGCACCTTGGAATTGAAGTCACCACTCAAGTAGTTTTGCACCAATTCGCCTTTGTTTTCGATCTCTTCCACACAAACTTCAAATTCTACGCACTTATCCATCAACATCTCAAATGCATCGATGAATAACCTCCCCAACATCAACGTAAGCATAACGCTTTTGTCTTCATCAATAGCTAACAGCCTCAAAGCTGGGTTAAGGCCCTCAATCCTCTGTTGCGTTAGACCACTGACGTCCGATTGAAGAAACCTCGATAGTAAGCGACTCAGCTCCTCATAGTAGAATAGATCTTTGATCAACAGCGGTATAATCTTGAGCAACGATGAATTTGGAGCAAAGAGCTCTTCATCCAGTTCCATTCTATCTCACAGGGCTCCGGCTTCACGAACAAAGAAACTTTCAGCTTGCTTTCGGTAATTGTTTACCATTTGCTCGAGAAGTTTCCTCCGCTATCCTTTCGTTTTTTCTCATAGCTTTAGTTAGGAGCATATCTAACTTTTTTTTTTCCTCCACTCTTGCCCACAGTGCTACTCTAACCGTCTTCTGCAACCTTGTGAGATTGCTTCTGCGGTTATCAGATCGCGTCAAATTATCAATACAAATCTTATTTTGACGTTCTTTAAGTAAATTTTGCTTTTGGTCTGTTGATATTAGCGCTTTAATTTTTCTTTTGGAGTTTGCTTAACTGAATATTCCTTTATTGTTTATTTTTTCATAGTCTTGACCATGACTTGGATTGATGAACTTCCTTTATCCCTAAAACAGTCTATCATATCGACTATATCGAAATACCCTGATACAAAGCCGGTGTTTGAACATTTACACACATATCTATCGGATAAACAACCACCTGCCAAGAAGCAAAAAACATCACCAGTCAATAAAAAGAAGGAAAGTACAAAGACTCCACAACCAGCTGATAAATTGGAAGAACATGAGTCGTTTACGTTAAATATTACCAAACCTATACTTGAATCCGAGAAAATATTCCAACTAAAGCAGATTTCATTCCAGTCTCCATTAAGAAAGAAGTTGAACTTGGTATTCCATCTACTTATGGAGCCAGATGCACCCCCGGAACCTATATTGTCCATAGTGGCACCGCAGACGAATATCCCAGAAGTATCCGTTAATAAATTGGGAGAACTGATCAAATTGTGCATGTTATTGCCAATATTGGGTAGCTCCATGAACTCAAAAAAGAAGGTTGCCTTGCTTTGTATCTGGTTAAATAACTCTAGCGATCCTATTATATGCCAAATAAATTTCGAATTGATCAAAGTTCAGTTGATCGAAGCAGGCAAAATCCCACCAGAGCAGGAGAGCGGTGACGGATCTGATAGTGAATCGGAAGAGTCTGATGAAGATCCCATCCACGATGCTATCATAGACTTTCTCCAACGCCAGTTCCAGTTGTGTGGTATCAATCTTGTGAACCATGTGCCTTCAACAAACCCCTTAGCTAGTGGGAACAAGAATACGTTTGCGTTGAACACAGATTCAGGAATTGCAATTGATTCATTACAGACTCCAAACTCATTGGTAATGGTAACAGCCTACAAGGGCTCAAAGGAAGGCTCATTGCTCTTACTTTCTGCCTCGAATTCAACCAAACCGTATTTGATCTTTGGATTTAAAAAGCCAATTCTTATTTTCGAGCTTTCTCGTGTGAAGCATATATCATATACTAATATCACAAGGATTACGTTCAGCCTACTCATCACAATTGAACACGAAGGAGCAGAGGAGGAAACATTGGAACTTGGCATGATAGACCAACAATATTATTCGGTTTTAGATTCATTTATCAAGGGACAAAGAATCAATGATAATTCCTTCAATGATGACTTGAGAGAGAAGGTCAAGAAGAATAATGGGGATGACGAAGGAGATGCAGAAGGTGAAGATGGAGACGGTGAAAATGCAACAGGCAAAAGAGCTGGTGCCGAGTTGGGTGCCCTTTTAGAAGGACAAGACTTGGCAGAGAGTGATGACGAAGACGAAGATGGAACTTACCAGGTTGGCGTAGAAGAAGATGAAGATGGAAGTAGCCGTGCAAGTGGCAGTGACAGTGATAGTGACAGCGACAGTGATAGCGGGAGCGATGTTGATGATGACGACGACGATGATAGCATGGAAGTAGAGGAAGCAGAAGAAGATGACGAAGAGGAGGAGAAAACAGAAATCAAGAAGGAATAACTACTTCCAATTGTAATATATATGTAAATATGGGACATTCATAGAAGTTTCTAAGTACAATTAAACCAAATATACATTAATTTAGCAAGAACCAGTGTATAGTGTCGTTTCCTACTGTGGGTTCATGTCCAAGAGCAAAAAAAAGTAAAGCCGACCTCGGTGAGGGTCGAACTCACGATCTTGAGATTAACAGTCTCACGCCTTAGCCAACTTGGCCACGAAGTCTTTCTACGAGAAGAAAAAAACTGCGAGTTTTCACACCTAAGACCAATCCTATACTAAACTATAATAGACTGATATACTTCTGGAATGGCATTAGGTTGCTTTGATACACAGCTGACAGAATTGAAGGGAGGTCTAGAAAATGGATGGAGAGTCGATTTTCATCTTACTATTTCCGGATTTGGTTCTATCCGGGCTTATATGCGGAGTGTTTATTAAGTAGGGCTATAAAGTAAAGTAAAATAGATCCACCTCTTCTGAAGTGGTGTAACGAAATATAAAATGTCTTTAGGAGAAATTTGTAATGGTATCGAAAGAAGTAATTTAGAAGATTATGGAAAGCAAGAAGCCGATGAAAGATGTACCGTAAATGAGATTTTTAGATCCAGAACCTTCGTATGTTGAGACGGTTTCAGATGCAGCAGCTCCAGTACTCGAAGAAATTTCGACAGGCTCTGGTGAGGATGTAGAACCTGCCTCTGAACCGGAGTTGGTAGTGGTGGTATAAGTTTCAATTGTTATGCTCTGGTCTACCGATTCAGAAGTAGAGGTGGAAGTGATAGTCCCAGCTTGTGAGGTTTCTTCCAGTGGCACAACAATGGACTTCATAGTCGCAGAGTTTTCCGATGCAACAGATAATGGACAGTAGGTGGTGTATGTGGTATAATCTTCAGTGATAGTCGTAAATCCTGTTGTAACCGGTACTACACTGCACTTATGATCAGAACAGGAGGTAATTGTTATGACGGTAGTGTGAATAAAGGTATCTGTGGAAGTAAAATCAAAAGAAGACGATGAAGCAAGCGGAACCTTCGTACACAAACCATCAGAGCAAGTCGTAATGACTACAGTTGTGCTTTGCGTACTTGTCTCAACTATTGTTCTAGAATTTGTACTGTTAGAATAGCCACTTGAAATGAAGGACAGTGACGAAGTTGACGAAGAGACTGTACTTGAAGTGGACGACCCAGAAGAGAGTGAACTTAATGCTGAAGAAGTTGAAGCTTCTGAAACTGATAATGAATCATTGCTCGAGACAGTGGTACTGGAAGTTTCTGAAATAGAAGATGATGCCGATGAAGAATTTGAAGCTTCTGAGGACGATGACGCACCGCTGGTTGAACTGGATTCACTGGAAGAAGATGTAGTTGAGGAAGTTCCCGTGTTACTTGATGAGGAAGTAGCTACTGGCACATAGACATTTACGGTTGCTGTTCCCCCAATGAAAGCAGTCATGGTCAAAGTGAATGCTGTGTGCAATTCATCATCCGTCACTGTGGTTGTTATAGTAGGGATTGGAACATCAATTACCACAGTACCTGTTCCACCAGCAGATGCAACCTCAGTAATTACAGCCGTAGTCGAACCTGTCCAGGTTGATGTGAGGGTTTCTGTCGGAACTGGGACTTCAATAATCAAAACATTGGTACCATCACCTTGCCTGACTGTGGTAGAAGCAGTAATAGATGAATCCCATGTAGTGGTAGTAGTTGTGGTAGAAGATGGGAGGTCAACCACTTTGTGTATTATATGACGGTAGTCATCTATACTCTCAGCAGTATACGTAAAAGATAATCCCCATGTTTGAGTAGCCCAATCGGTCTGGTATGGGTAATAGGTTATAACTGTAGCCGTTTCACCAACAGGTACAGTGTATGTATCGACAGAGACTTCGCTTACACCAGTAGTCCATTGTTCAAAGGTTTGAGTAGGAATTGGGACATTAATTATTACGGTCCCCGTCCCTCCGACAGTTGCATCTTCAGTGATTGAAGTGGTGTAAGATTCACTCCAAGTAGCAACTATGGTTGTTACTGGAGTAGGAACATCAATGTATAATGTTGCAGTCCCCCCAATAGCAGCTGTTTCTGTAGATGAGGATGTAGTTGAGTCCGCCCAAGTTGAATAAATAGTGGAGGTTGGGATTGGGACTTTGATATCTAATCCGACAGTATTACCAAAATCATACACTACTGTAGTGGTGTAAGAGTCTGTCCAGGTCTCAGTATAAATTACAGTTGAGACAGAAGCAGTCACACGCTTCTCCAAGGCAGCTTGTTGAGGTACACCATTGTGGGAAGAAGCACCAACGAGACTTGATTTTGCGCATGCCACCACTGCCAAAATACTGGCTATTTGCGTAGAAATGTGCACCATCTTGTAACCTTACTTCTAGCTTACTCATATGAATAAGATGATGTTGTTTGGGGCCCTTGCTATGTATTTATAACGAACACTCCATCGTTCACACCGCCTTAGAATTATTTTTTTCTTCGCATCTGCATTTGCAGCCAATGTACCGCATGAAGTAGTCCCAAATGGGTTAGCGTAATAGGGTTGCGTCAAATAATATTACCGTTGTCGTATTATTTTGCGTGAAAGAATACGATCAATAGGTTTTTCGATTATTTCTTTCTTCAACTATGTTGAGCAGTACTTCCTTCGGTATTGGCTTCTGGGAAATAGAGTGCATTTCGGCTCGCCTTACCGAAAAATTTAATGTACTTGATACAATTCTCAGTAGAAAGGTAAGAAACATAAGTGCTGAGAAGAGAATCTGACTATTACGAGTTACGTAGTACCATCTCAGATCAGCATCCAGATTTTAATTATTATTTGCATCCAGACTTGATTTGGATTAAATCAGGGAGTATAGAGGTGGATAGGTTCTGTCCACCAATCAACACCTCCCCAGCCGTGGATCTTGTACTTATTTTTGACGTGCGGCTCCTTGTAAATGTCGAAAGCATCACAACCGCAGCCGCCTGCCTTGGCGTAAAAACTTTTGCGAATAACTGATGTAGTTAGAATCAAGAAGTTCATCATTGTTTCCAGTCTAAGTGTTCGTGATATTTAAGCTAGTAAGAGCTGCAGGGTTCCAAAGGCTACCCAACTCGAGCAAAACAAAAGGGAATAAAAGTCAGCATTTTAGAGCAAAAAACAATACAGGACGGCACTTATTTTTACGAGCCAACGCACTCCGTAACTCACTCATCGATATTATCTTGAAAACGCACTTTCGATAAAAAATATACACAAATTTCTCTCACTTTACACTCACGTCCACTTTCTGTCAGTATTATCATACGAGTAAAGCCTATTCGGACCCATTTCATTGAAGAAACTCGTGCTTGAAAGTAAAAAAAATTTGATTCCCTGAAACTTTATAAATCAAGTGTAACAAGGAAGATTTGATCCATTTTAAGATTCCATCTTTAATTACTCTAAGTATGTATAGCCGAAATTATTTTCTCGATGTAAATACCTGCGATTAGGATTGAATGTGATAGAAGGCTATTTCACTGTGGAGTGGCTTCACTATATGTAAAGTTATAAATGCCATTTATTTTCCATATATAATCCAATTTAAAAACTACTCTCTAGGCATAAAAATGCACTTATAATGCGTTGAAAGCCTTAACAATTTCTGCTCCAATAGATGCAGCAGATTGGGGATTGGCTCCAGTGACAATTCTGCTATCTGTCACTGTAAAGTCATCCCATGGACCTTCGGGGCTAACATAGATGGCTTTAGATTCTTCTGCTACTACCCTCACGGTTTTGAGGTTCTTGGAAGCAAAAACACCGTCGAGATTCAAAAGCTTTTCTCCTTCATCAGTGAATCCAGTAACTTTCTTACCTTCAATCAATGGTTTACCTGTAGTCTTATCGAGCAAACCTTCAAAAATAGCTGGCCCGTGACAGACAGCAGCAACTATTCCTCCTTTAGCGTAAACATCGGCGGCAATACTTTGTAAATCCTTTGCAGTTGGGAAATCAAATACGGTACCATGACCACCAGCGGCGAAAAAGATGTCATAGTCCTTAGAGTCAAGCTCTGAAGCCTTCTTGACATTTTTCAATGTCCTGTTGAACTCGGATTGTTCATTTGTTAAGGTTTCGTAGTCTTCTGCACTCAAGGACTCCTTCTTGATAGAGTGTTCATCATAACCCCATTTACCGGTTTCCGAGGCGAATTGAACATTGTAACCAGCAGCATGTAACTTTTCAAATGGGTGGATTGCTTCGGTATAGTAGAGTCCAGTCTTTTCGCCAGTTGGGTGAAAAACTTCATTGTAAGAAGTAATTGCAATGAGTACGTTAACCATTTCGATAATTTGTATGTTTGATTATTTTAGATCACTTGTTTATGTTCTAATTTCTTAGGGTATCAAGATAGTATTAATAAAATGAAACAATAATCATAAATTGTGTCTGTTTGCACCCATTTATAAGGTTGCAGATCATCAAAGCAGAGAGAACACCGAAGACCGAGCCTGCTTACATAAGCCTAGTGCTTACATTTCTCTACCCACTGCAACACTTTCTTCGATATTCTAGCCAAACGTTTCTTACAAATTGGCCTCTTTTCTCATTACAAAGCATTTGGCTGGGGTTGGATCTTACTAATGGAGACACTCTTTCATGTTTAGTTTGATCTTGGGCATTTTCTTCATCTGTCTACATTTTTCAGATCACCTCTTCATCCTATGGCTGTGGAATTTAGTGGGTAGAGCTTGCTTTTAGAACGAGACTAATTTTATTGCGGAATTAACTGCACCCCAAGACTGCCATTAGCGATTGAATTCATCCCAATTGATACTATAGAAGAACTTAGCTGTTGCGGAGAAAGAAAGAGGAGGACAAATACCAGATTTTCCAAACTGAGTCTTGCACCAAATGCAGTATTTCTTACAGTCGATTTGCTCCGCAGTTTCAACTAAGCTTGTACATTACTAAAAACTCAACCATTTCCGACCGAGTGTAAATTGGCTAGTCTAGAGTACGTCAACATGCTTTACCTGTCACATTTCATAATAATAACTTTTTTAAAGCAAAAGCTGTGGAGCTTACACTATTTTTCGTAAAAAGGTTTTCCATCACCAATTCCGATCGATCCCCCACCAATGAGCCCCACAGTTTGGTAGACATCCTCCCACTGTACTAGCACTCAAGAAAGAGAACCATTGGTACAAACTAGCCAGATATTCTGGCATCTTTTCGCTCAAAACTAGAGCCCTGATCTTTCTACTCTATATGGCCAAACCTTAACAAAACGAAGGTGGCTCGGACGTTTTGTTTGCTACAACATCGTGTATAACCGCAGATCACCTGGAGTGTGAATTTCTTTTTTCCAGTAGAGCCTTCCCCCTTTATCTGCCAACAATCTGATGCCGTGAAGATCTATTCATCTCCAAGTCTATCATTAAACATATCTCTACAGCCTGGCAGTACCCTTCCGTTACTTAAAAGATTCCAAGATAGCCAGCTATTTCCTTCTCACCTCTCTTAGGACCATTGGGCCGGGCCAACCATGATCCACCCCAACTTTTCTGCGCCCTACTTATCATGATTGATACGCTTGGTTACGAGCACGTGCAATCCGTGACACACCCACACATTGAAGGGATGGCTTATAAACGCACGTAATGATCCCAAAGAAGCTATTTGAAAGGAAAATGAGAGTTTGCCATTTATTTTTTTTCAACAAGAACACATCAAATAGTGTGATTAATAGGGTATAGCGGTAGAGTTATAGATCAAGGACGCATACAAAGGTAGAAATATATTCATATTTATTTTTGTTCATTTAAGTGAAAAGGTTAAGAAAGATAAAATATTAGCTAAAAGGCATATAAAGTATGGATCATGCTAATCAAACCTCATCTCCGATGGAATACCCAGCGGATTCTGAAGAATTCGATAACTCCACATATTGGCGAAACGCTGCCAAAAAGTCCTGGTTTTATCGATTTTATGAGAAAGTGGTGCTCCCAAATATTGGGTGCTCGCTATTAATCCTATCGCAGTTTTTCAACTCCATTATGGTGACTACCTGTAAACTATTGGTGACTGATAAGGACTTCAACACTCCCATTCATCCCGTGCAAATTTTATTTGTAAGAATGATCATCACATACTTTTGTTGTATCGCATACATGTATATCACCAAGTCGGTACCGGATTATCCATTTGGGCCGAAAGAAGTGAGGACGCTATTGGTTGTGCGAGGTATAGTTGGGTTCTTTGGGGTATTTGGACTTTACTTTCTGTTGCAGTATCTTTCCTTATCTGATGCAGTTGCTATTACTTTTCTTATTCCCATGGTTACCGCCTTCCTTGCTTGGACTATAATTCATGAAAATTACAGTCTTGTGGAAGCCGTCTGCGGAATTGTTTCCCTTGGAGGAGTTGTCCTTATTGCCAAACCCAATTTCATATTTGGCAATACAAGTGAAACTCTGCCAGCAGATGAGTCTATTGAGTCATCATCTACCGAAAAGAGATTACTTGCTACCGGAGTTGGACTTATAGGTGTATGTGGTGCATCATTTGTCTACATTATTTTGAGAAAGATTGGTAAAAGAGCACATCCCTTACTTTCTGTGAGTTATTTCGCTCTCACTTGTGTCATCTTCACATTTGCTTTGCTTTTAGTTCTCCCTTCCTTATCCTTTGCAATTCCACAGAATGGGTACCAGTGGTTTCTCTTTTCACTTATTGGGTTTTCTGGTTTCTTCATGCAATTTTCATTGACAGCTGGTGTACAACGTGAAAAGGCAGGTAGAGCTGCCCTTATGTCATATACCAACATGATATTTGCCATTATTTGGGATTTGGTCATCTGGGGACATTTACCGGGAATTTTAAGTTTCTTGGGAATACTTTTAATTATTGGAATGGCGGTAATAATGATATATTTCAAGCCCAAAGAGGAAAACATTACTCCAACAACGGATTTAGAAAATGGAACATCTTCAACTGCCGAATATAAGAATTTGAGAACATCTAATGACGAAGAAGATATTGCATTACAAGATTTCATAATCACCGATGAAGAAGAGGAAGGAGAAGATGATGATGGAGCTAATCCAAAACAACATGCCAAGGAAGTCAACGAACTACTTTAATTACCTTGAAAATATCAACGAAGAGAGAGAGAGAGAGAGAGAGAGAGAGAGAGAGAGAGAGAGAGAGAGAGAGAGAGAATAACATGTCCAAAATAGTGTTAACTATTGTAATAATATTTATTTAAATTTTCATAGAAGAGTATTTGCAGATATAGAAGCAGATAATTAGAGAGAAAGAGGCTGGTTCTTCTTAGTAGAGGACATATCCGTCGGCCCTACTTTTAATTAGTGACGAAGTTTAATAAATGAGATATCAGAACTTGGAAGTATACAGAAAGTAGAGTCTTAGACCAAAAAAAATTGATGACGGAGCCCGTTCCAATGAGAGAATAGGAGCTAAAGCAGTCAATTCTCAGTAGGTGAATTGAAATTTACCTTTAGTCCGTTGTAGTCACTCAAAATAAAAAAAAAACAACAAGCTTTAATTGGGATTCAACATTGTTTCTCCTAATAGCTAAACTGTTAGACTTGTTTTGTATTGTTTTATACCAGCCAATTGAGTAAAGATGTCAGTTTCTTGTAACACGGTCTCGTTTCTTTTGAGGGGTAATAAAACACTTTTGATGACTTGATATATCATTTGAATGAGCATAATTTCATATTTGTTTTGTTTTTATAGGTTCCAAAGGTTAAGAATGGGTAATAAGTTCAGATTCTTCTAATAGTGTCAAAATATAACATGGAATATTCAGATCTTGGCGTTTCACGTAAAATGAAAATAAATTACCAGCATCTTCAATTTCATCTTAGCAACTGTAATATCTCTCGAGTATATCTGAGAATTCATGAATGGGGAAAGAATAAACCAGCTGTTGAATAAATTTTGGCGAACAATGATGAACTCGAGAACAGTATAATTGTCTGAAAGAATTCTATTGTAAGAACATTGAACTGTGAAAAAATGGAAAGCTGCAAACTCATTCCAGAGCATTATTTCAAGCTTAGAATTTAGGGTGTCGTACTTTTTGAAATTCATAGTAAATATGTCCAACATGCTAAATAGAATTCAGAAATGAAAGAGGAAGAAGGTTGTTCATATTCGTAAGTTCCCCATACAAGACACGGCGCTGGGCCTGGAAATATGGAATAGCACTTGTAATTATGGATTCAATTTGCAAGACTTCAGACAATGTAACGAAATTCACAATTGTTGAACAACTATTTACAGCAAACACCTTGGCTATAAAAGCGAGCTTGAATTCCTGATAATGAAAAGGTTAAGAAAGGTCTTGGAGTAACAATCCTCTCAAATATGAAGATAGTCACCATCCTTTTAGCTTTCGCTCTTGCAGTTATTGCTGCTCCAACGCAGGAGAGGAGAGATGTCCCTATTTATCCTTCCAATGATCCTTTCTACGAAGCTCCAGCTGGCTTTGAATCCATGCCAGTTGGAACTATATTGAAGTCCCGTAAGAAAGATAATCCCTTTGGAGTCATTGTTATTCCAGAAATCTTAGATGCTACATACCAGTTCTTAGTGCGTTCTGAAGATACTTTTGGAAACCCTAATGCAATTGCCACTACCCTTTTCATTCCTAACAATGCTGATCCTTCCAAATTACTTTCATATCAAAGTGCAGAAGATTCCGCAAACATTAACTGCTCTCCATCATATGCTATGCAATTGAATTCTGATCCTTCTAGCTATATCTCTCCACAAGTTGAACAAATCTTGGCCCAAGTAGCTTTGAATGAAGGTTGGTACGTTGTAGTTCCCGACTACGAGGGCCCAAAATCTGCTTTTGGTTGTGGGCTTCAAGCAGGAAAGGCTGTCTTGAACTCAATTAGAGCAGTCTTGCTGTCTGGTTCTACAACGGGTATAAGTCAAGATGCAAAGGTCTCTTACTGGGGCTATTCGGGTGGCTCAATTGCAACTGGGTGGGCGTCTTTATTGCTGCCAACATACGCCCCCGATCTTACAAAGAATAATGTCGGTGCAGCATATGGTGGTATTGTCGCCAATGTAGAACACACAGCTCAAACAAATATGGGAAGTCCCTTTGCAAGTCTTATCTTTTCTGCTATGAACGGCTTAAGTGCAGAATACCCAGCTTTAAATGACTATATCAATTCTAACGTTTTCCCTGACAAGCTTGATCAATTCAGAGACGCTAAAAACGAATGTTTAGTTCAAGCTCTTCCTGAGTACGCATTTGCTACGTGGACAGATTACTTCCAGGACGGAGACAATACTTTGAACAATCCAATTGTCAAGAACGTTACAACCCAAAACAACATGATACTTTCTGGCTTAGTTCCCACCATTCCATTGTATTTCTATAATTCCATTTTAGACGAAATCATCCCTGCTTCTGATGCTGATGACTTGTATAATCGTTTATGTGATGCTGGAGTGTCTATAGAATATTCCCAAGACTTGGTAGGTGGTCATGTCACCCAGCAAATATTAGGATCTGGAGCAGCTTTTACCTGGCTTAAAAAGATAATGAATGGCGAAAGCACAAGAGGCTGCTCAAAGAGGACTGTTGTGTCCAATGCTTTAACCACAAATGGTATTGTTGGAATCGGTGATGAGTTTAAAACAGCTTTGTTAACATTTTTATTATTTCCACTCCACAAGACATTCAATCCTTTGAACCCATTGGGACTTCCACCTATTGATATTCCAACTATAGTACCTGGTTTCCATTTCAAATGGCCGCCATTTTGAAAAACCGGATCCTTATTTTAGGCTTTCATTTCGGATAAATATTTCTTTTATATACTCCGTCTTCTTATCTAATTGTTTTAATATTTAAAAATGACTTTCAATGGCCAATAGTAAAAAATATCTGTTGGAAAATAAACTGTTACTCAATTCTGTTCTCTCGAAGATGTTGCAGATGCGTGAGAGCCTATCCATATCTGTAAAGTTCCGACGAAGATAAGGTCCGATTGATAATACCTTGCATAATCGCATAATTTTTCATCGAAATTTAAACTGAACTACAACTACTTCCATAGGTGTGACGCCATAAATTCTAGTGGTAACTTTGATATGGGAAGCAGAAGTAGATACAGTCATAGCGGTTGCACAAATTGCAAGAGAAGCAGTATCAAGTGCGATGAAAGATCGCCTTCTTGTCTCAATTGCTCTAGAAAGGGAATCTCATGTACATATACCCAGATGATTCACTTTTACCAACCAGAACTAACGAAGCAAAACAGAGTTGAAAAGACCAAGGGCAGAAAAATAAAAAAGCCACAAAAACTGGCAGGGCCACCACCAACAGCTCCGAAGACAACAACTCCTAAGAGTCACTCCGCTGCTAGTTCATCATTGAACGCTATTGAGGCAAGTATTTTCAAGTTGAGGGAGCACCTCAACGATAGAAATGCAAAAACAGTACTAAAGGAAGATATTTTGCGATGTAAAGAGACGAGTGAGCCTTGTTCAGAACAAGACTTATTGAAAGTTCCTGACTATGTCAAGTATTGGAAGCCGTATGACCGAGAAAGATACCAAGAGTTGGTTGAGAAAATAGATGCGAGAGGTAATGTAAACATGGAGGGCCATTTCCATGAAGATGATGCGGAGGCCCAAGAACTTCTTTGGTATACTCTTTCAGAGAGCAAATGCGCCTACAATTATCTTCTAGTGAAAGATGACAATGAAAACTGCGTAGCAAATTGGTTTTTGTATTTTGGGAAGAGGTATTCTATTGTACCCTTCACTGTAAATGCAGTGATAGGGAATCTATTGGATGTGAAATGCTCTGACGATCGCTGGTTTTGTTTAGTTCAGCGTAATATGACGGTGACTTTGTCTAACTTATCAAATCGAGTCGGAGAATGCGATTCCTTTTCAGAAATGTCATGCTACCTAATCTGCGTTATGTTCTTATGTTCAGAGAGATCAGCAGCTCGTCTGGATGCCTGGAGAACTCATTTGAGAGGTGCATTTGCGATACTTACAAAATGTGAAGGCTTGTACGTTCAAAAAGGGCTAGATAAATCTGACTTGACCGATACAGAAACCAGGTACGCAGTGGAGATGTACTTGTGGACAAAAAACTGGTTTATTTCCGCAGAGACTATGGCCTGCTTATCGGCCCCCAATGGTGGATCTGTTGATTGCATAAACCGGCTAGTCAAATGTCTCAATTTTAATGACTGCAAAGAAAACAATGATTTTATAATTGGTGGATTCAATTTAATGAAGGGATATTCTCAGTTGCTTACTCCAGTGTTTGTTGAGTTAATTACCTTTATGTTCAAATTTAGTAGTTCTGAAGGAATCTCCCTTAGTGGTTGTGAAGGAATACTACACAACTTACCAAGAAACGATGAAAGGGACTCAATGGGTAAGAGTCTAATTCAAAAAGTTACCGAGATTCAAAGTGAACAGTTTAACTTATTGAACGTAAAGGATTATAAGTTGCGGGCATGTATGAAAGCATGTAATAGGTGCTTCTGCTTTGCCCTTAAGATATTCATATACTCAGTATTACTAGGGAGTCCAATTTACGGTACACAAATACAACATTGTGTTCAAGGGATTGAGGAGGAATTGGCTTCAATTCATATATTCAAGATATTTGGTCTAGGCATTCACTGGCCCTTGTTTATCGGTGCATTGTGTGCACCTCCTGGAGAACAAAGAAAAACGTTCCTTGATGCTTTTAAGACAATTATAGAAAATGGCACTTATGTAGCAAGAAATACAGTTGAGCGTGTAGAAAGATTTTGGAACATTATTGATAGGGGTGATTTCATTGATGAAAAGGACTACGATTGTATAATGTTATAGAGAATAAACAGAAGCCACTAAAATTAAGAATAAAGTTGAAAAACGAGATGTTAAGCCATATTAATTAATTATTCACAATCTATATAGGATTTTTGTAATATGATTATTCTTTCTGAATAATCAGTTCTTCAGCAAGGATTATTACTTGTTCACTAGATAAAACGCTAGTTATTGGATCAATTTCAATATCGTTCTTCGTAATTTTCAGATACGGAACAATATTCAATTTAGCACATTCTTCGTCAGTCCAAGTAGCAAAATAGTCAAAGCTGTCTACTTCTTCGATATCTTTATAGGGCCAGACCAACGATGTGACATATGTCATGAAAAATGCCATAGCGAATTCGAATAGTGTATTACCGTAGTAAAACTTCTTAGCTCCTGGAGATATGGTAAGCGATGAATTTGCCGAATTGACTAAACCTGGGAGCCCAGGTGCAAAGCAAATGATCCATATAATTAGATTTCTGTAATTCACACCTTTCCAGTACCAGTATTTTCCACTTGGATCGTCAGTATACAAATGTGATAACTTTATATGCTTTTTTCTAATTATCCAAAAGTCAGAGATAATTATACCGACGATTGGCGACATGAAAACTGAAAAAGATGACATGACGGTGACGAATGTTGAAGAAGTATTGTAGAAATCCCAAGGCTGAACTACCCAAGAGAATAATGCAGTAATTATAGCTCCACGCCTAATCGTAACATACTTAGGAAGAATTCCAGCCAAATCCATCCCACCAGCATAGCCATTTCCCATTGTGTTGAAAGTTATTTGGGAAACGGTGAATACTAAACCACAGAAGAATGCAGCAGCTCTTGATGTAGCAGAATAATCCTCATCAAGCCAGTACATAATGATTTCGTCAGGTCTCCAGATTTCAATTCCGTATCTACCTTTCATAGCCGAAGCTGATATCAAGCCCATTAAAGGAATAACGGTACCAACAACCACAAGAGAGAAAATCGTTCCATACAAGGAAGACCAAGTTTTTTTGGAAAACCTGGTGAAATCAGACTGATTTGCAACTCCCGAAGAAAGAGAACCGTACCAAGAACTAATCCCGTACATCCACGCCCATCCTCTTGTAGAAGAAGACATATCTCCTGATTCATTCATCAATGGCCCATTTGATCCACCATTTCTGGCAACAGTCCAAATAGTGATACCAAGCATAGCAAAAAATGTTGCACTACAGGAAACAATTAAAGCTTTGTTGAACCTTTCAGGTTTTACGAATAAAGGAGGAATCGAAATCAACTGGAAAATGACAAAGCCGACCAATTGCTGAGTTGTCATATTTACCGAATCAGGGATTGTATTTTTCATATTCAAGTATGATTTACTCCACGAGGCAAAGACACAACTTAAGCAGAGTGAACCTAGATAAGCTTGAGATCCAAACCATACTATGGATAGAATGATTCTTATAATAATCCCAACCCATGACCCACGGATACCAAATACAACTCTTTGAGAAATTGTGTATCCAATGTGATAGTAGCCACCAGGAGCAGCATTCAAGAGTGCGAGCGTTGCAATGATTATATTTCCAATAAGAATTATACCCATTGTTTCTCCCACTGAGAGCCCTAACGAAAGTAACGAAGATGCACCAGACCAAGTACTAATAGTGACATTCGTGATAGACCAATAGAAAGTTAAAGACCAAACTCCCCAGATTCTTCTCTCGGGTCCCATAGGAATAATATCTTTATTCCTTAGGTAAGTAATCTTTTGAACACCATCACCTTCTTTAACTTTAAGATAATCAAAATAGCGTTGTAGCATGTCTTGAACTATTTTAGATTGATGATTTCGAGATTCAACAAATACAATACATTCGAAATGATGCAAATTTATACATTTATTTTCGTTGCTATAGATGAAAATTAAAGCGGCTCATTTCATCGATAGCCCAGTCATTATCAGTAGTTGCATACTGTCAAATCGTTAGACGTTATCTCATTGTTCCAAATTGGAAAATTTTGCGATGTCTGGGTCCGATTGGAAAAACGATAAAGAAGAGTGATTTAAGGTTATGAAGGCAAATTTACCGAGGATTGAGCGGGCGATGGAGTGGCATGATAACAGCATCATTTCCCCTCTCAGATAGCGATTTATTAACTGCAATAAATGAGTTCTCTATATAATGCCGATAAGTGTTGGTGGTGGTGCAATGAATATCGCTAAAGCGTTAAGTTCCCAATTAGGAAAATATTACGATAAAGATTCCGTTCTGATGTGTTTTGATAGATCCTCGTAAAATGTTCCGCTTTCGGTAAATATTCCTTTTCATATGGATCATCACTGGAAACAAGGAAGGTGCCTCTCTCCGACCTAGGGTTTCGCTGAAAGCTCACTACGAATATAAATGGCAGATAAGATGGTAGATAATTGTATTGTCGAAGTGTTTTATATTTCAAAGCTATTATAATTCTGTAAATGACGGTTACTAAATCACTCTTGATAGGAATAGATGTTGGTGGGACCAATACTGATTCTGTATTATTAAACCCCGACCAACTCGATGACGAGAACAGAGGTGTCATTTCTTTCCATAAGTCTACAACTACTGCTGATGTTGCAGAAGGTATCTCTAATGCAATTGGCCTGTTGTTTGAAAAGCAGAAAGAATGTAATGTTGAAGATGTTCTAGCAGTAACTATTGGAACTACGCACTTCATTAATGCGGTTGTCGAACAAGATAAGGCTCGTTTGCAACCGGTAGCTGTTATGCGCTTGTGTGGTCCTTATGGTAAGGGTTCCTTTCCATATTCAGATTTCCCCGAAGGATTGAAAAAAATTATCGAATCCTACAATTGTTACATTGATGGGGGGCATAGAGTTGATGGAAATGAAATCCAAAAGTTAGATGAGAATGCAATCATTGAGCATGCTACGAAGATTAAAGAATTAGGGATTAAGGCTGTTGCAATCGTCGGAATTTTTGCTGTGATTGATAAAACTCATGAAAAAAGGGCTGCAGAGCTAGTTAGAAGTGTTATTCCAGATGGACAAATCGTGATGTCTCACACAGTTTCAGGTATTGGTCTTTTAGCGAGAGAAAATGCTAGTATTTTGAATGCTTCAATTCTGGCCTTTGCAGCTAAAATTATTGGTTCATTTATAAAATCAGTTAGAGTTTTAGGATTAACTTGTCCCATTTTGTTGACTCAAAATGACGGGACGGTTTTAACTGTCAAGGAAGCACTCGCTACCCCGATCCGAACTTTTTCCTCTGGTGCAACTAACTCGATGCGAGGAGCAGCGTTTCTTTGTTCTAAAGAAAAAGAAATATCAGGAAAGAGTATTATGGTAGTTGATGTGGGGGGAACTACGACAGATGTAGGATTACTATTGCCTTCAGGGTTCCCACGTCAATCATTTGCTCATAGTGTTATTGGCGGTGTTCGTATGAACTTCTCTATGCCTCACGTTGAGTCAATTGGACTAGGGGGTGGTTCTATCGTAAGAGATAGAGATGGAGTTATTACAGTTGGTCCCGATTCTGTAGGAGCAGATATCAAGACAAGAGCTAGAGTATTTGGTGGTGATACTATCACGGCTACTGATGTGATGGTTGCAACAACTGATGGAAATAGTGTTTTTGATGTTGGCAACATGCAGAGAGTGAAAGGTCTTTTCAGTAATTCATATATTGAGGGCTACGAAGCGGTTGTCAAGTCCAAATTGGAAAGCGTGATTGATAGAATGAGAACTAGTCCGGAACCTTTGCCTGTTTTACTTGTCGGGGGAGGTTCATTTGTTGCACCATTAACTCTCAATGGAGCATCCAAAGTATATCGTCCTCCCTATTATCAAGTTGCAAATGCTATAGGGGCTGCAATGGGAAAATTATCAGCATCTATTCATAAAATAGAAAGGCTCGACAGCTTATCTGATAAAGATTCTGTCATCGAAAGCATGATCCAAGAAGTCACTGAAGAAATTGTTAACAAAGGGGGTCTCAAACCAACAGTAATGGTTGTTGACCTTTCCTATGACCCTATTCCATATGTTGAGAAGACTTACTCATTTGAAATAAAGGTTATAGCAGATATTGACTATAAAAAGATCTCCTTGGCAATCAAGAACTTTGAGATTGAAGTAATGCCTGCTATTGAATCCAGAGACTCTGAAGAGAAGAAGTCTCAAGCTGTATACAAAGATTCAACTTTTGGAGATGATAAAGCGAAGCATAGCGATGAAGAATCATTCGATCACATTTCCTATAGACCTGAAGTTAATTCCAAGAGAGAATGGATTATTTCAGAAACAGATTTAGAGTATATTAGAATAGGTACTTATATTCTTGGATGTGGAGGGGGAGGGACACCTTACCCAATCTTTTTGGAGACAAGAAACATGCTTCGTGCTGGAGCTACAATGCGAGTTATCAATTTACATGATGCTCCTAAATATGCTGAAGGTGAAGGTAAATTCATCACTGTGGGATTTGCAGGCTCTCCAACCGTGGCAGATGAGCAATTACAGGGGAGAGAATTACAAGATGCTAGCGCGGCTATGTTTGACTACCTAAATTCAAAGCCAGATGGAGTCTTCCCCCTCGAAATAGGAGGTGGAAACGGCTTTAAGGGACTATACTGCGGATCCTCTACCAACTTAGATATTCCAGTTATAGACGCAGACTTAATGGGTAGAGCATATCCTACTCATTCCCAGATTTTGCCATGTGCAATTAGTGACGAAATGTACTTGACTGTATCTTCGGTTTCTGATGGGAACGGAAATGATTTCTTGATCACTTCTGCTCAGAGTGATGTTTACGTTGAAAAAATGATGAGAGCCGCTTTAGCGGAAATAGGGGCTCATGTTGGTGTTGTGAATGTCCCCATGTCTTCTAAAGAATTAGTAACAATGACTGTTCACCATTCCTTATCGACTGCCTGGAGAATTGGAAGGGCTGTGAAAATCGCTCATTCTAAATTAGAATTTGAAAAATTGCCTGCTTTAATCTTAGAGTCAGTAGGAGGATCTATATCAGGACTCGAAATATTCAAAGGAAAAATCATAGGTGTGGAGAAGAAGCTATTCAAGGGACATGTTTATGGAGAAGTAATCATTGAAAATGACAAGAAAGACAGACTACTTATTCCCTTCAAGAACGAAAATATTTTAGCTAAAGTTCAAAAGCACGGTACACAAGACTGGGAAGTAGTTGCATCTGTTCCTGACTTGATTTCTGTTTGTTACGCTGACAGTGGTGAAGCGGTAGGTACGCCGGAATATAGATATGGAGTAATGGTATTTGTTCTTGCATTTTCTCCTTCCAATTTATGGGTTGACACACCAAAAGCACTTGATGTCGGAGGGCCTAAATCGTTTGGACCAGCTTTTGAGGATGTTGAATATAAACCAGTAGGTAAATTTGTTCCTCCAGTTTCTGTCATTGATGAGTTTGAAAAAAAATAGTCGACAAAGGTAATGAAACCATCTATTAAATTGCCCAAAGCTTTTGAACTACATTGTCATATTATTACTAAAACGATTTGATTGATAAATGAAGATGAGGTTTCTTAAAATAGCGATTTATTTTTTGAATATTAATATCATATTAAGTCTATAAAAGAAAAGTAGCTAAGTAAGTAATATCTGTAAGATATAAAACCGAATTCAAAAAAACGCTTAGAAATGAGAGAAAGAAATAAATTAGAATATATATGCTACTATAATGCAGAATGGTAACAAACTAAATGACGTTTTATGAGCAGATCCTTGTTGCCCAGTTGGGATTGTGGGGGGTATTTTCTGACTGCTTGAATATTGGCTTGTAAAGGACGTATGTGAGAGAACTGATTCAGATACGTTATCTAATCCAGTTACACTTCCAGTAGGTTTAGGATTCGTATCACTGATACCATTGGTCGTATTGGCCACCTCTATATGAGTAGAACTTTGCAATGGGTAGTAAGTAGTATGAGTGGTAGAGTCAATCTCCGATACGATATATCCAGCAATGGCGGTAGTTATTTTACAAGTTCCTGATGGGCATGTGGTAACATATAGAGTAGAAGTTCCTTGCGTGATTTCAATTGTGGAAGCAGGCTCTGAGATGACCACAGGGGTAGTCCCATCATACTCAGTTTCAAATGGACGGACAGAAACTGGTAACAGGCTTGTTGTCAGACTCAGTATTGGATATGTAGACAAAGATGGAAAAGGTGTATTCGATGCGGTAGAGCTTGAAGAATAAACCACAGAGCTTGAATTCCAACCAATCCAGACTTTCGTGGAATAAGAAGGAGTAGTAATTTCAATTGGTTCGGAAGTAGGAACAGTATATGAAGATGAGAAAGTAGTCAATGGGGATGGTACTTCCACGATGTCAGTCTCGATTCCTCCAGATGGTGCAGGAATGGTGACGGTGGTAGTTTCAGTTCCGGACCATGTGGAAGTAATTATTGTCAGTGGAGTTGGTACTTCCACGATGATAGTCTCGACTCCTCCGGATGGAGCTGGAATAGTGACGGTGGTAGTATCAGTTCCGGTCCATGTGGAGGTAATTGTTGTCAACGGAGTAGGAACTTGGACAATAATTGTCTCGGTTCCTCCAGATAGTGCTGGAACAGTGACGGTAGTAGTATCAATTCCGGACCATGTGGAAGTAATTGTTGTCAGTGGAGTAGGAACTTCCACGATGATAGTCTCGACTCCTCCAGATGGTGCAGGAACGGTGACGGTGGTAGTTTCAGTTCCGGACCATGTGGAAGTAATTATTGTCAGTGGAGTTGGTACTTCCACGATGATAGTCTCGACTCCTCC
>CAKXYY010000020.1:0-218257 GCA_935541525.1 Dujonia railenensis
CCCCCTAATCCATACCTTAATCTAGACGCGTCAATTAATTTGGGATTCTAGTTTATTTTTCTTCCAAACGGGGCTACTAATTTGCTGATGAATGGTATAATACACCTTTGCGCCTAATCTGGAATAATTTAAGGGGCAGTATGCACTACAAGCAAATAACTACTTGTGACATGTAGATATGTTTTAACTATAATCCCCTCATACCGTACGTACGACATCTGAAAGAGACTAGAAAAAAATAAATAAAGAATAAACAATAAAGTAACACCGAACGGAAATTTAATGAGGATAAATCCTTTTTTTTTTTTTCACAATCTCCTTTGTTGTATTAAATCAGCGTGGTATTGTTGGATTCACGCAGAGTACAACCACATAATCTTTCGTCTTTTGACTCTTCTTACATTCAGGTAGTATTTAGTTAAATAATATTGTTGTCGTATTTAATTTTGCTACTTTGGTATATTATTTATGCTACCACAACTCTCTAAACTAACGCACATGGTTGCCCTCAATTGATCTAAAATAATAAAGATAAGATGAGCTCAAAGACACCGTAGTCCGGTTGCACCTTCGTCGCCGCACGGTGCCACCTATGGGTTGTTAAGTCGTTTAGTCACTGTGGTGTATTTCTCCGTGCTTTCTTTCACTACTTCTTAATTACTTTCAACTCACTTTGCTGGCAGTTCTCCATAGCTTTTCACCTCCCATCTTCACGGTTCTGTTTAAACTTTTTAATTGCCTATCTCCTTTCCTTACATATAAAGTGCACGCTACTCTGCATTATAGAAAGCTCATCTCTTTCCCAATACTACCAATGCTCCCAGCAGGTCTTCGAATACATATCTATTCCTTTCTAACATTTTGGTAACTGCAGGCTTTATTTTGGCTCTTCCTCCTGTGGAATGAATCCCCTTTCCCACGATGATACTTAGGGGCAGACAAAACTGTGCAATTGATCCAAATTTGTGCATTCTTCCATCGGCAATTCTCTGTTCACTTTCAAGCGCCCACCATTTCTTCACTGCGTATTCTGCTTTATTAACTGCATCCTTGGATGTCATACCATGTAAGTCTAGTTGCTCAGACCCATTGTAAGACATTCCGCTTGCATGCGGAATGGCACTTCTTCCCTCTGTAGCCTTCACTTTGACAGGCAACTTCTTATCTGGCAACTTAATGCCTCCATTAATCTCGTCTAGCACAATGCTCAACTTATTCTTCTTTTGAGGTGTTGCAAACAGTAAACGCAAGGAATTGTTCTCCCAAAGTAAAAATGCAACGTTAAGCACCTGAGAATAATCTCCCTTGAAGAATACTAGTCCCCTAGTGAAGAATGTTTCGCTCATGTTTTCACGAAACTCTTTATTTCCAAGATAGACTGCTCTTAACTCTTGGGCTTCTTTGCTGTGTGGGTCATATTTGTATTCTTCACTATTGGGATCATCCGTTACTACCTCAATGGGTGTGGTTTTGTTGCTTATATTGTTGTATTGTACTCTTCCACCTTTAAGAACGTTTGAATCTGTATTACCCGTATTTTCATGCTTGTAGTTCAATATAATATCTACTATCGTTTCCAAATAATTACCCTTGTTCTTGTGGAGGTAGCTTTTAACTTGTTTCATCGGTATATGAGTGATTTCTTGAACTTTGGTGGCATCAACATCGAATTTCTTCCAAGAACTGTCAGTTGATTCGGCAGGAGGTGAGTTTGTACTCTTCTGTACTTCAGCTAAGCTTTCATACGCTTTATTTACATCGAAGTTATACCTCTTCAAACTGCGCATGAGCACTTCCTTCTCAACATTTGGAAGTAACTCTTGTAACACACCTACCTCAGGCATTATTTTTATTACTTCTGGCTCCTCTCTTTTCGATTCACTACTTCCATTGTTCACACTTACTGTACTTGAAGCATCGAAATACGTTTCGTTGTCAAAGTAAAGTCTTTGAAGTGTGTGCTTGAAGTTTCCCATATTCATTGACAATTTGGAACTTAACTCCAGACGAGTCAATTTGGGGAAATACCTTATAGCAAATAAATACTGTTCTTCGAAACTCATTTCTTGCTCGCTTATATTCTCGAGTACGATACTTATGGTTGCATCAAGTGCAAGCTCTTCAGAAAACAAAAGGTCTAGCACAGCATCTAAATCGAAATAACACATTTTAAACATTTCTTCTGTCGTATTCCTTTTCAATTTGGGAAATAAAGTTTGAACAATATCAATATTCAGGCTAAGTTCTTGAATTTTCATAGAATCATGGTCAAACTGCTGTACACCAACTTCATTTGTACCAACCCCGCCCTTAAAATTCTCTGATTTGATAGCTAATTCCTCATTTTCGATTTCCGTCGTGATGTTGTTGGATTTCTCGGTCTTCGTACTATTTATAATTGAATCGTACCCTTGCATGGCCTGTGATATTTTGGAAGAAGGTGTCATTACATCACGAGGCGAGTTTATAGCTTCTTTACCAGCATCTGATTCATCTTTCAAATCATGCTTCTCTGCCCACTTTTTCGAGAATTCTCTTAAACTCTTCATGTTAGTTTCGTTTAAGCCACTAAACTCCTTCAGGTGATTATTAACGATTTGCTTCTGATTTGCTTTATAGGTATGATCAAAATTTTCAGTATCAGTTTGGTTATCTAGTTTATTTGATAGTTTCTGACTAACCTGATGGTAAGCATTAGAAAATTGGTCTATGGGTACCGAGTTCAGCTCTCTCTTCTGCTCAAGCTTTAGAGTCGAAGGCACAGAAGGTGTGAGTGTAGGTGTATGTGTGGATGACTTTGGACGCTGTTCCTCTTTCTTGGACAGTATTTTAAGGACCTTCAACTTTCTAGAAATGTTCTTTTCATTTTGCTGGGCTGCCTCGTCATCTTGTAAAGTATCAGTGGACTTAGCTTCATGAACTTCTCTTGATTCTTCTATGGTGCCCTCCTCAAGCTCCATTTCTCTGATCACCAAAAGATCTGTCAATCTATCGATTTTTTCAATGACATCCTTATTACGAAGTAATTCCTTTATAGGCACTATGTTCTTATTTCCAAAAAGATTGTAGATGCTCCCAAACAATCCTGATTTTATAATCTGATAGTGTGCAGAAAATTCCTCATCTGGAGCATACATACCCTCAGGTTGCTCACTACCTAAGTTCTTCTCTTCTTGTTCAACAGATGCTTTTTGTAATTCATCGTGTGCATTAAAATCGGAAGCAGGTTGATTCCAATTTATTGCCGTCAAAAATTCTGGAGTGAATGGAGAATCCAAACGTGAGTAATTATTATCCCATATTGATTTCCTGTTCTCTGTTGCGTTAGAAGACGCCCATGAGGTCGGTGAATTTATCAATGAAGAGTGACCGTAATTGTATTCGTCTGCATTGATCTCACGGAACTGACCATTCAGTTCTATTTCTGAAATTTTCGTATCTAAGTAATCATTTAGCCTCATTTGATGAATAGTATTTAGAATATTTTCACCGACATCAGATGAACTCTGTGAATTATTCCTCTCTTGTACATCATCTTCTTTTTGTCGAAATGTGTCCACTTTGGCTGGCTCAAACATATGAATGAAAGCATGCAAAGTGCATATGACTAAAGTAGTAACGAAATATAATTCGTTTCCAGATACCAAGTCATACAACTTCAGAAGAAAAGCGTTGCTCCTATTTAGCCTAGCAAAATCAGAATAGGCTGTCAAGGCATATTCTTTGGTTTTATTTTGTAAATGAGGACTTAGCTCGATCCCGTTCACTTTGCTCAATATTATAGATATAGGGGAGCTGTCTGTCAACTTTCCAACTACTTGGATTAAAGATTCTCTGGTCAAGCCGGCCAAATAGTAGACTACCGGGTGGAGATCATTAAGCATACTGGGGTCTTGAAAACTTATCGGATTGCTTAGGAGTTCGACAAACTCATTCAGAATTGGACCCGAATTATGCAAAAAAGCGCCTAAATGTATTTCTTCCAATGCTTGAAAGACTTGATCTCGAATTTCATTGCAACTTATCGGTACACGGATCATTGGAGTAAGTTCAATCCAAAGCCTAGGTTGTAATGAGGTAGTCTGATATATGTTTGGAATGCCCATCTCAGCAGGTGTAATAGTATTTTCATTGCTTTTAAGTTCATTTTTGGGGAAAAAGAGCTCTTTATGGAACTTATCGCTCATTTCCAGTATCAATTCTTGATATTTTGAGTGCTGTCAAATGCCAATTTAGTTTTCTGTTCATAAAAGCAACTAGCCGAGAAACTGTATTCAGCTCTTCTTTATTTTATCTGAGTCGAGTATGGTCAACTTTTTATATACCAAACTACTACGGTTAGTCTCTTTACTTACTGAGGTTGTAGCCGCAACCCCCTCTATAAATTATATATTATCAGTCGAGTTTGCTATGGTTCAAGCCCTCCACAAGATGTGCTTTCTTTGTGCAAAGATTTCGATCCATTTGATCTCAATTTGTGTGCAGCTTACATAAGAATTTTCATATTGCAACCATTTGGGAAGTGCTGCATATTTACCTACAATTGGTGTGGTGGGTGGAGTAGGCTAGGCAGAAGTAGAAGTCCTAAGTAATGCTGAAGAGATACAAAGAAGAATAGGCTAGGATTGTTTACCGATATCTATACACGTATGCAAAGGTGAAACTCATTGGGCCCCATTGGGCCTAATTTGAGCTCACTTTCAATATATGCCCAAATACGGTAATGCTAAAGATCATATATCACTAAATTTATATTTGCATGTATGTGTACTATGTAATTGCCCTATTCTAGTTCCTTTTGTCTATTTATTACCGTTTTCAAACTTGCTAGCCACTGGGTCATCTCGTCCTCGGAAGCTGCACATAATCGTATTCTTTTGTTTGGAGTGATGATCAAAAAGCACCACTTTTTGCTGGAGGAAATCGGATCAATTTCTATGACATCAACAAGATCTTTGACAAGTAATCTCTTGTAGGGCTCCTTGTCGGTTTCATGTTTATGTAAGTTCAATGTTCTATCAGATAATACTATATACACTTTTTTCCACTGGTTATATCTTTTATGGAGCCTTAACAAGCTTCCTTCGTGTATGAACTCTTCCTCGTTTGCGCTCTCCTTCTTCAGATCAGCTTTAGTCGTTTTTAGTGCCTTTGATGGGGATCTCGGCTCTATCTCGTATTCAGTTGCTTCGTCAACAATAGGACGAGGGCTGAATGGGGCCTCACGCAATGAAGAATCTGATTCTCCAGAGGACATGTACATCTCATCATTGCCTGAGTAGTTCATTTCATCGGTAGCTTGCCGACCAATTGATTGGGCAAACTGTTCATCGCTTATTATTACTTTCCCCTTTCGAGTAGAGTTGCTATGATCAACGCTATTCGTTGTACTTTTATCTTCAATCTCTCTGTCTTCTTTCTTTTCGTCATCGCCGTGTTGTACTCCCTTTTCACTGTTCCCATCTTTAGCCCCGTTTATCACCAGTTGGAGTTCAGTGATCCAATTCTGCTTGGTCTTTTCATCTTCTGTTCTCAAATGTATCACCTTTTCACCAGTGTATACTGCAAAGTGGTAATATTTACTGTTATCTTTAATTTCGCTCACCGATAAGATGTCTGAAGTAGGATAGACTTTCAATGCTCGATGTTCAGAATCATCCTTGTAATAGCTCAACTGGCAATTCCTTAGCACTGCCCATTTCTTCTTCCATTGATGAGTTTTGGTACGTTTAGACAAGTATGAAGATATTCTAAGTTTATTCGTATCTATTTCACTTGCACCGGTTGATCGTCTACTCATTGTATTTCTAATGTATTGCAAATTTATACTACGTTTTACTTTTCTACTGTTTTTTTCCTTGCTAAGCTAACTTTGAAGATTCGAAAGGTACTATACACTAACTAATATGCCATTAAATCCCTCCACTGGATATTTCTGGTCTTCTTTTGCTCCTTGGGCTCTTTTAAGACTCAATGCACAAATCCAAAAACCATATCGACCTTTGCTAAGCCCAGCCCTAGCGAAATTGTTGCATAAATTTTTCACACACCGAATTTTCGCACTGCATGCACGAAGTCCAGCTTTGATAGGAGCACGACTTTGTTGGGAGGGTATAAAGGTTGAAAAGTTTTCACCAACTTTTAGATCATAGTGGGTGCATTTTTCTTTGGAACGAGTGTGGTTAATAGCCTTGGAATGGATGAATATGTTGCATTAGATGCATTTGCAGATGGTATGTACTATTATTATTTCACTTATATGATTATAACGAGCCCCGGAGGCTCTATCTATATAAACCCAGCTCTTCGATACTTTTTGTTTCATGAGAAAAATTGTTAAGACAGATGATAGGTGAATTTATGTTACTTTTTGAATGGTTTCTTTTTTGAATTCTTGTACTAACATACAGCGTTGTGCTATGAGAAGCTTATAACTGAGAAAAATGTGTGAAGAATGTAGTGTTTTGTAACTAAAGGTGTGTAGTGTGTTGGTGGTAGACGGATCTATTACCCTGGTGTTCTTCTTCCCTCTCCTTCTTCCTGTTCTTGTCGTACTGTTGAAGCAATTTACTCTTAAAATGCCGTACTTCCAAAATACCGTAGGAGGTGTGATTCTCTGCGTCTACCCTCTAGCTGCATTCAGTTCCTGCGCAACCTCAGTACTTTGAATCTTTTTATTATGATTATCTAATTAGTTTAGATCTGCCTATGCTAAATGTCCTCTTCTCTTCGGGTCAGCTGATCTGGAAGTCCAGAACTATGTTCGTTGCCCTACTTTTGCTTTTCCATTGCACTCTTTATCACCCCGATAATGGCACTAGTCTGAATCTTATCATTCCCACCTCTCGAGATACCGTACTCTATGTCAGCCAATCCACCTAAAATCGCAACTCTTGCTGCATTACTCAATTCATACTTACTCAACACCTCAACGAAACCACTCATCAAATCAACTAAAGCCAATCCCTTCTCTCTCTTCACATGCTCAATGGTCTTGTACGATTTCACCCAGTCTTCTTTCAATATAGTATCAAGCAGCAATTCAATGTCTTGCGGATGTGGGGCACCTATGCATTCGTAGATCATATCTTGGTCAATCTCCTCATCGTCAGTCGACAAAGCAGCTTTACAGGCCTGTAAAACGTTTAAGGCTCTTCTCATATCACCCTTGGATAACTCTAGCAAGGCATTTTCTGCTTTCTTCTCGATATGTAAGTTTTCCTTTATGATCACTTGGTTTATTCTCTCTTTAATAGCTGCTTCGCTTATGGGATGAAACCTAAACCTTGTACATCTAGAGAGAAGCGCAGGGTTCAATTTGTGAGCATAGTTGGCCAATATACAAAACCTGGTGTTCTTCGTGTACTTCTCGATGATTCTTCTCAAAGAGTTTTGCGCTACTGAAGTCATGGCGTCCGCTTCATCCAATATGATCAACTTGAATCCCTTGCTGAATATCTGCATAGTGGATGCAAACTGCTTGATTTGATTTCTGACAACATCAATTCCTCTGTCATCCGAAGCGTTCAATTCCAAGACCATGTTTTTGTAATTGGGCCCGTAAATTTCCCTTGCAAGCGCAATAATGGTGGATGTTTTACCTGTTCCTGGTGGACCGTAGAATAGTAAATGAGGAAGCTTCCCTTCATGTACAAACTTACGCACAGTTTCCACTATATCTGTCTGTCCATAGACATCGTCAAGGGTAGTGGGACGGTACTTCTCAACCCAGGGTAAATTGTCTATCTTACTATCGACAGTAGTCATCGTCTATGCTAGCGTCTACGGAAGAAAGACTCGTTCTGAAGGCTTGAACTCAAATAAAAAAATTAAAGCTTGAAAAATTCCAACGCGTTTCCTATATGCAGGATTATCTACAGTATTGCTTAAGACTTGGCACCGATGGCTAGGCAATATGTTGGTAATGGGTTGGGTAGAGTTAAGTTGTGTCAGAATGCTGTAATGTTCATAGTACACTCTTTTTTTACAAATAGTCTTCACGTTATATTAATATATATTTATCATTTTTTAGGTATTAAATAAATATTCTTTATGGTCCACTATCAAAGTTAGTCCAAATGCATTTACGAACCATGATCTTGGAAGAAAACGGCCTGGGTTGTGATCTATTTGCTCTGGTAATTGCTTTTCTTTTCTATTGTCTCATCACCCATTCTTTCTTTTTACTTCCTTCTCCTCCTCTTCCTCCTCCTCCTCTTCCTCCTCTTCCACCTCCTCTTCCTCGTTTTCCTCCTCTCCTACATGAAATACAAGGAAAAGGCAAGCACAAGCACCTGCCAGTTCATGATGAGCTTACTTCCAAAACTCAGAATGACTGTGTCCCCGATATAATTACATGTAGGATATTCCAGATCGTCCGTGTCCCAATAGTAGGATAATGATATAGTATCGTTACCTGTGGGACAAGCGAATCCAAATACAGAGGGACATGTTCTTACTACTGCCTCACACACGTTGACACAAGGCAATATCTCGTAGTACGGATTCATTGGCTGAATCGCGTAGTTGATAAAGTCGCTTCTCGATTCATTCACTTCTCTGTATTTGTACCCGTCAATTGACCGGGTCAGACACCTAGGTATTGTAACCGCACAAAGCCAGTCTTTGTACAGTTCGGAGCAGTCATCGCAGGTCAAAAGCGGAGAGAATATGGCATCACTCGTCGTGTTGCATGCCACTTGTTGTAGTGCCTTTGAAAAATTTTGGTAAATGGATTTGGCGTTGCTGTCGTACATCTCCTTGAGCACATCATTCTCCTGGGAAGAGTTTCCGTTGGGTACGGCATACGCTACCTTATCACAGAAGGCCAAATCAAAGATCAACTCACAGCCTTCGTCTGACATTGTGGTAAATTCAAACTGTTCATATATAGATCCACCGCTTCCGATCGTATTTCCTGCCGAGTCAACGTCATTATACGTGGAGTATATATATGCGATGTACTCCGTAGATTCATTTAGTCCAACCACGTAGAATTGCTGTTGCAATTCTCCATTTCTTTGAATGTATGTAGTGGTATAGTTGATGTTGCTATCACTTGAAGTGGTCAAAGAAGGGCCCTTGGAAATAGCATACCAAGATTTGCTCAAACCTTCGAAACTGCTATTGTAGCTGGAGGGATATATTTGTAGATAGTAGTATGAGTCGTTGTAGGCAATGTCCGTACCGTACGTGATCGTTTCTGTCGTAGTTAAGTTACCCGTAACAATCAAAGCACTATTGTCGTCAGCATCTACGACTGAGGCCCAAGTTCTATTATCCCATTGAAACACAAGATTCTGTTGTGAAATGCCAATCGCATACTCCCAGGTAGCATCCTTGTCAGTGTTCTCGGGGGCCACAACTTTCATGTACACAGTTTCCTTGTCACCACTTCCGGGAGTAGAACCACCATATGCTGGTGGGGTGAAAACGTCTATCGCTTCGAAATATCCGTCCTGAAACAGATTCAAAGTGGCGAAGTTGTCATCGAAAGTGCTATTCAACATGGAAGCATTGAAGGTATGATAGAAGGTAAGGGAATCTTCAGTGTTGTTGGGTTGCTGGCCGATGTTTCCCGAAAGGAAAATCAAAAACTCATAATTGGAACCCACACCCGAAGAGGTGTTAACCAAAAACTGAAAATATTGGGTGCTACTTTGGGTGATAGAACCAAAGTAGGGTATGTACTCGCTCATGTAATCGGCAGAGTAAGTCAAAACATCACCATCGGATTTGGAAGACGACGACAGCGCTGCAGACGTCGTGGCCGCTTTCAGAGATGTGGCATGTGACTTCGACTTACCTCCTATAGCAGACTCTGGTATCGCTGTCGTGCTGTCCTCAGGCAAATAGTTAGTTAAGGCTGCAGCTCGTTCTTCGATGACTGGGTTCTCTTTGTCACTCGGTAAGAACTGATTCACGAAGTCATGGAAAAACGTCTCGTCTTTTTCAAGCTCATCGCTGAGGAATCCTAGGTCGAATGCGGCCCTCACTTCTAGCGTTAGTATCCCTATAATAAAAACAAGGAAAAGACGCATATCGCTCTATAGGAGGACGACTAATGGTACCTCCTGGAAGCTTTAGATCATTGACTAAGCTGCCCTTTTTGATGCCTCTTGCTTTTTCTGTATGCAGGAATTCGAGGTGAAATTTCCAAGAATTTTTTGTTAAGCGAGGGCAGAGCCAGGCTGAATTTTGTTAAGCGAAGGCAGAGCCAGGCCGTACGGGGTGTAGTGGTGGTGGTAGTGGTAGTGGTAGTGGTAGGGTTAGTGGGTATTGACTACATCTGAAATTTCTACACAATCTGAATAAATATAGCTCGTTTATCATTACTCGCGAAAAAGAGAGTAGGACTATATAACTGTTGTTGTCTTGTCTTACACACCCTCCAAACAAAATCTCTATAACCGATATGCCTGGGTCCGGTCCGGTGTTATGTCGTTCCCTTTGCCCTTGTATACTATACTCTCATATTTCCACTCCTTAGAACAATTTCCAAAACTTCTTCTTCTTTTTCCCCTTCCTTAAATCTTCCATACTTGAGTTGTTGCTGCCCCGGAATCCACTGGTGATGTCAGGTTGAGACTTGCTTGGCACCAACTCTGGTCTTTTCGAGCCGGCATCGATATCATGCGACAAGGACTTCTGTAATAAAGTAGAAGTTGCCATCGATCTGCCACTGACAGGTGATTCCCTTCTTGGTGGTGACTCCAAGTTCCCGAACTTTATAGAGCTTTGTTTGGGAGGTACCGTAGGAGATGGCCCATCAATTGTGATACTAGGAGGCACGCTGTTTATATTTGTGGTAGAAACTGTTAATGGGCTCTTTTGCGTGGCCAATCTTTTCATTTCCTTGTATGAAAGGCCACTCGTGCTTCCTGCTGGTGATGTGGGCTTCTTCTCAACTGGAGCTAAAAGAGATTTGGTCTTGTATGGCACACTTCCAAACGAGTTTGACCCTGTTATGGCTCTAGCTAATTTGGCACCTCTACCCTTGAAATCTGGATCTACGCTGCCCACATCTTTACAAAAGGCGATAGATTTGTCTGAAATAGTAGTCAAAAATTGAGAGAAGTAGTTTTCGTCAATCTGATTTTGCCTTAAAGACGCCAATGAGTCCTTAAGATCTCGTTTGTAGTCTGTATAAAGTTTGGTTATTTCATCAAAAGATGAATAAGAATCATCGGAATCCATAGAATCGATAGAATCTGTGTCAGAGCCGCTATGAATTTCCAGCTGATCCTCCGTGTCACCTTCTTGGATGATTCTATTAGCTTCATTCTTGCTCTTGCCCTCCAAGCTCAACTCAAATTTTGGCATATTAACCGCAGGTACGACAATCACCGGTAGTGGGAAATTTTTGACCAATCTATCCGTCAACTTCGAGGAATTCCAAGACTTTAAAGGCGCCCCTGTCCTCACATTAGGTTTTGTTCCCGTGGAAACCAAGTTAGGTTCATACAACTTATACATTTCCTTCATAATTTCCTTCGTGTTACCGACAGTTAATTCCACTGATAACTTGGCAATTACCCCCGGCTTCAATATTCTGAGCATGTAGTCCATAATGTTTCTGGCAATAACCTTGACGTTTTCCGGCCTGTGTCTCATCTTCAATCTCATCTTGGGAGTCACCACCGCCACCTTCGACGGATCGAATGACATTCTTCTTCTAACACCGTCAAAACCAGTTTTAATTGCTGCTACTACTATAACGGTGTCACCATTTTCAATGAATTTGTTCAAAACCCAGTCTAAGGCAACCCACGTATGTTTCCTACCACTTATATAGACTAGTATGACTCTGTGTGGCATTACAGGCTTGATAATTTTGTTTTCAGCATTACGTAGCTTCCCTTTGTATAATGAATCGAAATCGTCATGGAATTTGGTGAATGTGCAACCTTTGTGTGTGACAATTGGCGTAGTAGGGTATTCTGCTCTTCTTGGCGAAAGCATTCTGGCAAGCTCTCCCATTTCTCTGGTCGATAACCCGTTCATATTCGTGACTGGTGAATGTAAGGGCGAAATGTGGGCAGGAGATGGTGATCTCCCACGAGATCTACCTCTAAAATCCCGCTTCCAGTTGTAGGGTGCATCATCGTCGTCATCGTCGAACAGATACTCATCGTCATCATCGTACCCTATATTGACGGTATCGAAACCAATTCTCTGTCCATAATTTTTGAGTGTTTCTGGCGGAGTTTTTATCCCTGCAAGTGAGATATCTCTATATTCATCGTGTTGATGGAGAAGTACATCAAGTAAGTCGGGTTTTTCCTTCTCTGTGACCTTCTCCATGTTGCCTTTGGCCATTTCCCTGGGGCCGTGCGGATAAGAGCGACCATGTTTTAGTTCGCCAGTGGTGTGGACTTTTACCAATTGTTCAGGCATGGCAAGTGACTTTAGAGAGACTACTGGGTAAACCGGAAGAAGGGGAAATACAAAAAATATATGTGAATATGTATGTGTGTCTCTGTGGATTTGTCCCGCCGTATCTATCTATGCAGCTGGAAAATTGGTCGGGGTGTTAGAACCTAATTTACCGCTGGAAAATGCAGGGTGTTAAGGTTTTTTTAAAGCAAAAAGAAACGGGAAACGGAAAACAAGATACAGCTCTACCTTTCTAATTTCTAGCTACAATCCTGCTCGCTTTTCGTCCTTTTGGGGCATATGACTGTAGGTCTCTCTTTAATAGGTGGAGGTTAAAATATTTTTTGATTGGGGCATATGCAGTCCGATAGATTGGCCCTGCGAGAATGTTAGCCTCTCATGATAGAAACACACGGTTATGCTCACCTAAAATAGGGAATAAGCTTGCTTGTCCCCGGGCAAGAAAAATTGAGGGAGATGTTGCATTAGAAAGGAGGTGAGAGAATGACCAGGATTACGTTTGCGAGTACGCTTGGAGGAAGAAGGGTCTTGTGAGAGCAAACCATATTCTTTTTTCTTGACTGTTTTTCTTGATAGTCGTCATCTTTCCTGTGTTGTTCCATGTCAGTGTCACACACTTTCTAATAGTAGAGTCTGCTTCTGAGATCATGCAAGGCGGTACTTCTAGAAGTGTTTGGCGTGAAGCACATCGGCAGAAAGGCGAAAAATAATGAGAGTGTGAGAGACCGACGGTTAATATAGCGCGCACTGCCAGTGAAATAATATCTCTAGTGGACCCTAGGGACCTTACGAGCCCCTTAGAATACACACCAAATACGCGAGTTTTGGGTGCGAGAATTTGACACACTGGAAAATGGCTCATTGATTAGTGGCTCACTGGACACTGGCTCACTGACCAGCTGGAAAAATAGTAGAGGTAGAAGTGAGATAATACTACTATCTACAGTGTATTGGGATCTCTTCCTTTCCTTTTTTTTTTCCTTTTCTTTTTCTTTTTCTTTTTTTTTTTTTTTTTTTTTCATTTATATATTTCTGAAGTCTATATATATACTATCCTAGTTGGAGCATGGATCTAGCGCTAGCAAGACCTAATTCATAGGATGAAGTCCTCTTTTTCTCGATTTTTCAAGCTGTGTCTGACATGAATCGACCCACAATAATTCTATGATTCTGCTTATTATTCCTACTATTATTATCATCAATATTATCACTACTATTATTAGTAGTTTGTTTTATAATTTTCTCTTTTTTTTTTTATATTTTAGCTCTTCGTTCTTCTATTTGAAATGGTCGCATTTTGCAATCTAGTGTGAATCTTAAGCCAAGTTGAGCTGTCTTTGCTTCTTGGCACTGTATAAGATAGTTTGCTTGTGAACATAGGTCAAAATGACCCCTCCAATAACCAATGTGATCATAACCAAAGTGAAGTTAATTGGGATAGGGTTCATGTCGAAGGTAGTGTGGGTTAATCTGTCCAATATACTCTGACTGAAGTTGAACACACCGGAAGTACAGATGATAGCACCATATACAGTACCGAAAGTGTCAAACCCGAATACCTTAGCACAGAAGTCTGAAACAGCAGTGTAGAAGAATGGTCTGTAGGAAACGAAGATACAAACGTTAATAACCCCGGCAATGAAGTTTCCGGAAAGACCTAAGAACCCGATGGCCAAGGAAACGGCCAATAATGCACCTAACACAACGGTAGTAGAATAGTAGTCTAACACCATTCCGACAAAAGGAATTGAAATGACACCACCCAATGGCAATGCAATGTCGAAGAAATGGGTCAAAGATTCGGCGCTTTCCAAAGAATGGAATAAATAGGTATATTGGGTGGTGATGGTGGCAACAAAATAGTTCAATCTCAACATTTGAATGGTTGCAAAGGCACACATCAAGTAGAACCAGGGGGTTTTCAACTGGTACTTGGCGGAATAACCGTGGAGAATACCGAAAATACCACCGGAGTGCTCAACGAGGAATTGTTCACCTTCATCGGCATATGGTTGTTTCAATGCGTCACCTATGGAGTCTCTTCTAACTGCGGTACGTATTAATGGATCAGTTTCATTGGCTGAACCTCTGCTGACGACGGTTTCGAGCAAGTCAGAGGCTGATGCGTCTTCAGGAACATGTTCGCCGATACATAAGTTGGTTTCTGGAGCAGTTTTGTAACTTTCTGCTGGCATCATGAACACTTGTACCAAAGTGATGAAAATTGGAACAATCAAGTATAATTTGAAGAAATTTGGAACAGTGAAGGCACCGGCGGTCTTGCTGTAGAAAATCTTGTAAACCAAAAAGACAGCAGATGAGGCATCGAATGCACCGGTCAAGAGAGCCAAGATGGTTCCGGACTTCTTAGGGAAAGAATTGGACAACTGGAAACTGGAGATGTAGGCGAATGGACCACCCAAGGCCATGGCACCGTAACCAATCAAATATGGATCGAAATATGACAAGATAGGAGAAGCTTCGATGTCCTTGGCGAAAATGAACACTAAGCACGCCAAGTAAAGGAAGCCAGCACCAATGAGCCCACAGAATCTTGGGCCACGGATATCAAGCAATCTGCCTATAACCAAGGCAGAGACATTGGTCAACACAGCACCAACGGTGAACATCATGTTCAACTTCAAATCTTGGGCGGTACACTTGGCGGCGGACGATGCCAATACACCAACGGCTTTCTCCGACGATGAGTGTGCACCACCAAGCAAAGTAGCAGTGAGACCTCCAAACTTGGAAGGGTCCAAGACCAAGTTGGAGAACATAGAGCCACTTTCAGTAGAGTTTACGGAAATGTCACATACGCTTTCATAAACATGTTCTGTGACAAGGATAGGCTTTAACGCGGCGAACCCAAAGATTGGCCCTCCGGACAACAAACACCATACAATTGCGCAAATCACCTGGGTTATTCTGCGGCTTTGGGGAACATCTGTCGAGTACATGATTGGTCGGATGCAATATTAGCGAAGTAGAATATGTGAATCCAAAAGAATGAAAGAATGAAAGAAGAAAGTAGAAAATCCCCCAGCCTGCCTGAAAAAAATTCAACGTATCTGGTTATCTCTGCTAATAAAATGCGGAAGGTGCCTTGTGTGTAGGGCCCGATTGTAGAAAATAAATTCCAATCAGTGCGTTAATGAGAGATAATGGGGGGGCTCGCAGATAAAAAGGTGACACAAAGGCCGCTAATTGACGCACTGATAGATCGAGATGAGGAATTTTTGGGCGGGCGGATATAGGCGAGCAGGAACATTTAGGGCTCGGGTGGAGAGAGAAAGGACGGGATGGAAAGCGGGAGTTGGGCTGGAGTTGGGATTGGATTCGGCTGGAGTTAAATTGGAGCTATTGGTATAAGAATAGTGTGATGCGTGAGAGCTACTTATGGCTGACTGTTAACGAGAATTTTTAGAGAAAAAAAGTCAAGGTTGTGGTGGGAATATATAGGATCAGTTGTTCAAATATAATGTCTTTGATACGCTGAATATTTATGATTTTCGCTGGAGTGTGGTATTCTGAGATTTAATGCAAGTGAGAAAACGAAGCAGGCGCAAAATAAGAAGCTCTTTTCTAAGGAGAAGCCAACACTTCATCCAGGATAGGTGTCATGGAGAGGATACCCATAGTCTAGCACGTAGCCGTAGCCGTAGCCATAGCTACAGTCGTTACATGATAAAATACATAGTCTGGATAGATATAATGTGCCACCAGTGGTCGATCTGACACTGCTGGAATGTGCTATTTTCACCATCGAAACTTTAGATGCATTGCATTACTGTATGCGCTTTATCTCTCGCATGGGTAAATTTCACTGGATGGGCTCCAAGAATCGCTTCGGAGGTGAGCGGCCAAAGGCGAGTTTGAAAAAAAAATAAACGCTGGTAGATCCGCTTCTATTGTCACCACCTTCTGTGTTTCTCTCATTGGCTGCATGAAAGAGCTAGTATATATTGGTAAGAGGTACGACTACTGACAACCCACCACTGGTATTGGCATTGCTTCCTTGTAGGCTAGGTCTTTCTCGAGATTGCTCTCTGGACTTTGGGCTCCGCATGAAGAGAACGTACACTGTACATATTGGCTACAATGCTGATTTTGCACTCTCGAGAAATGCTTCACTAGCTCAGTCGGTAGAGCGTCAGTCTCATAGGAAATTCTTCTGTGTTATCTGAAGGTCGACAGTTCGAACCTGCCGTGGAGCATTCTGCTTTTTTTACTCGATGAGTACTTCATTTCTTCTGTCCCGCTCTTTCCATTTCTCTTCTTGTTATTCCTTGGCGAGCCAAATACATGCGAGTTCTGTTCCTTTAGATCTTACCGTTTCTTTGGGTTCTAAACTTACCTTCGTTGAAATTTCAAATCATTCGCAGTGCTCTACTGAAATATTATGATTAAACTTTTTAGTCATTGTGCGATTTCCCCCAGAATGATACCTAAGAGGCTTTTGCTTCAATACCGCCCAGCCATTAATGGCAGCTTGACGTACTACCCAGAGGCCGATGGTACGTGGCATCCCTACACCTTGTGATGTTGAAAACTCTACTTATGCACTTTCTATGCTGATAATCCGAAATGCGTCAAAAAAATAAAACCATCTAAGCGCATACATGAGGGTGCGGCGGGAGGGAGAAAATTTTTTCTTTTTTTGTATAAATATTCGAAAGTTTGTCCTCATTAATGAGCCGTCAAACAAGGATAGAGATTCATTAAAAGGAATAATAAGGATGGGTCAAATATCTTCTCAGGGGAGTAATGCTATCATATATCTCTCGTACGCCTTTCTTTTGGCTACGGGGATTTTTATTGCCTTAAAATTCAACAAAGCGAACACCTTTTTGTCTTCCAATGGGACCCAGAGGGGTCTTCCATTGGCCTTGAACTTTATTGCGTCAGGTATGTATCATATTAAACTTTATATCTCTACGAAACTAGCGGGTGTCTTCTGTTTCTTTTCAGAAACACGATGGACTGAGAACTATACCGTCATAACTCGATCAAGTTAGTACTTGCGTGAGGAAGTTTCATTGATAAAAATGGTAAAATGTGTAAGTTTTTAAAATCATTAGTGCAAAGTTATATTGGCTGAGGTTGCTATATTTAATGTTTTTTTAGTTTTTGGTTGATATCGCTAATAATTATTCTGCTCGATTCTCAGTGAGTAATTTTAATGAAACCAACTTCTGAGGCATATATACGACTGGTTGGCCCCTCTAACCCAAAATGTTACTCCAACATCTCAATATTGATCGGTGCAAGTTGTCAACTATTGGACTCTTCAACCTCGAGATTGTATGTTTTGGGTTCTAACTGCATTGGAAGTCGATCAAATGTGCATGAAATGCGGCTTAGCTCCCTTGTACTCTGCACCTTTAGTTTGGCGTGAGAGATGCAGCACTTTGGCTCACGTATACAACATTTAGACTAGTAGATATAGCTCCTGTAGTTGAGTTACATTTATCTGGTTATTAGAAACTTCCATTATGCATTTTCAACTTTTTCAGTCTGGTTTTCCCATTTTCTTTTTGGTAAATACTAATAATCTAGCTATGGGATGTGGTATATTGACTACATACACTCAAATTGCAAACATTTCTGGTTTGCATGGTCTCCTTGTTTACACGATCACAGGATCAATTCCAATTCTTGGATTTGCTTTCTTTGGACCAATCATTCGTAAAAAGTGCCCAGATGGGTTCATTTTCACAGAATGGGTTAGACAAAGATTTGGTGTCGTGACTGCCTTGTACTTGTCGTTCTTTACTTGTTTGACTATGTTTCTTTTCATGGTCGGAGAATTATCGGCCATCAGAAGTGCAATTGAAACGTTAACTGGATTAAATGCCTTAGGTGCAGTTATCGTAGAATGTGTTGTTACTACCATTTACACCTCAATTGGTGGGTTCCATGTCAGTTTTATTACTGACAATTTTCAATCAGTCATGGTTTTGCTTTTGATTATTATATGTGCTTCAGGTATGGGGTCTTATATTAACATTGATACTAGCAAAATTGGTGAATCGGGTTTATTAAAGGCAAACAAGCTTGGTTGGCAATTGCTTTATATCTTATTCGTTGCAATCGTTACCAATGATTGCTTTATGGCAGGATTCTGGTTGAGAACATTCGCTTCAAAGACAAACAAAGATTTGTGGATTGGTTGTTCTATTGCTTCTTTCGTAACATTTGCTATTTGTACATTGGTTGGAATTCCCGGTATGCTTGCTGTTTGGGCAGGAGATATGACCGTAAATGATGAAAATGGATACTTGGCATTTTACATTCTTTTAGCACAAATGCCAAGATGGGTCATTGCCTTTGTATTGATCTTCGTCATTTGCTTATCGACTTGTACTTTTGATTCGTTGCAGTCGGCTATGGTTTCCACCATATCTAACGATGTGTTCCGTAACAAATTGCCAATTCTTTATACTAGAGGCATGGTTGTCTTAATCATGGTACCTATTGTTGTCTTGGCTGTGAAGGTTGCTGACAACATTTTACAAATTTATTTGATTGCTGATTTAGTATCAGCAGCTATTATTCCTATTGTATTCTTGGGATTAAGTGACACCTACTTCTGGTGGCTCACGGGATTAGATGTAATGGTTGGGGGCTTTGGAGCATTACTCGGGGTTTTCATTTTTGGTACTGTTTACTATGGTAGTGCTAGAGAAGGTGGTAAGTTACTTTTGATCTGGAATGGAATTTACGATCCTGCTGATTGGGGTGCTTTTGGGGCATTTGTAATTGCTCCATTTGGTGGGATCTTGATTGGGTTTGCTATGGCTGCTCTTAGAATTGCAAGTATCTGGGCTTATTGTAAATTCAAAGGAACAGAATTCACTGCTTTAAATAGGAAAAGATATGACGCACCAGAGACGCAAGTTGAAAGCTATGGTCTGATAGACGAGAGTGGCAAGAAAAGTGACGACGAGGAGATTTGATGCTTGATGTATATTAGTATAGAAATTCCATAATGCAAATGATTATTCATTCAATAACATAGATATCAGATGAACTAGTTGAGTAGAACGACGTAAAAGAGTTCTTGATTCTCCTGCAATTTATATTCTGCAACCATTTCAGATTTCCTAATTCGGACAGATGCCCTCGAAGTATGTGCGAAGAGAAATGAAGATGAAAGAGAAAAAAATAAAAGGATGGATTTGTAAGTTACTCCATACTTAAATAGCAATAAATAGAGCATGTCTGGAGTGTCTGGTAACGGAGTGACCAAGAACACATCTCGTAGTAGTAAGATACCCAATAATGACAAAAACGGCCGACTTTTGGAGAAAATAGACGATGATGTGCTTCTCGTAAATCAGATTAGAGATAAATTGAAATATAATAAGCGGAAAGATAGCTCAGAGATACGACAAGAAAAATCTTCGACAGACGGTGATGTTCCGATAGATGTAGCCAAAGGTATAGAAACAGGTAATTCGGAAGAAGATCGGGATCTGGTAGAAAGTGAAGATGAAGACGAAGAACAAGCCTGGAAGGAACAATCAGAGTACTACAAAAATATTGACACAAAGACATTTAGGCAATATGAATTAGCATGCGATAGAGTAAAGCAATTTTACGAAGAACAACATGAATGCCAAACCGTTGCCTATAATATACAGGCAAGAATCAATTTCAAAACCAAATCAAGAGCACGTATGACCATATGGGAAGGTTTAGAGAAATTAAACAAGCTTCTTGATGAAAGTGACCCAGACACCGAGCTTTCACAAATTGATCATGCTTTGCAAACGGCTGAGGCTATAAAGAGGGATAAGAAGCCCAGGTGGTTTCAACTTGTAGGACTTATTCATGACTTGGGAAAGTTATTATATTTCTTCGACTCTAAAGGGCAATGGGATGTCGTTGGTGATACATTCCCAGTAGGCTGTAAGTTTCTGAAAAGAATTATCTTTCCAGACAGTTTCAAGAAGAATCCCGACTTCTTAAATCGATTATATAGCAACAAGTATGGGATTTACTCGAAGAACTGTGGTTTGGACAACGTAATGTTGAGTTGGGGTCATGACGAGTATATGTATCATGTTGCCAAGAACAATTCTACCTTACCTAAAGAAGCTCTAGCTATGATTAGATACCATTCCTTTTACCCTTGGCATCATGAAAATGCTTACAAATACCTTATGGACGATCATGATAAGGAAATGCTAGAAGCTGTTCAATCATTCAATGCTTACGATTTATATTCCAAGATTGATAAGCAATACGACGTCGATGAGTTGAAACCGTATTATTTAGAGTTGATAGATGAATATTTTCCTACAAAGGTGATTGATTTTTAAGTTAACGAATCATGAATAATGTATAAACTGATGTATGTATCTAATTAATAATGCAATGTAGTGAGGAAATGAAGCCCGGGAACCTTGCTTGTCAGGCTGGTTTGAAATATTTGAGTAACTTTGTTGCTGAGTTTGTAAGACTATCTATTCGAAGAGAGTGATAGTTCCAAAGTATTGTTCAATTCCGTAAGGACCAGGGTCTTTCCAGAAATCATTGTATGTAGTTAAAATAGTACAGTCACCTCCAGTGGAGGAAATAATGGACTTGATTGCAGCTTCTTGATTTTCAGCTGAAGGTACTTGCAGCCCATTGGCATCACCCTGTGATGGATAACCTGTTTCAGTGATATAAGCCGACATACCATTACAAGCATCAATAACTAATTGCTTTTGAGCAATAATGAAAGGACCAGAATTTCCAGCCGTCTCACTTGAATCAAAGTAAGAATGTGAGTTAACACCAACCCAAGCAATTCCAGAATCAGTACAAAGTGAAGGATTGTCGATGAATGAATTTGGTGGCTCTGATGTGGTAAGATCTCCTGAGTACCCAGCATCATTCAACTGAGTCTTGACAGCTTTAATTTTGGCTAATAATTGCAGAGCCGAGACGTAGCCAGCGCTTACAGCTTCGTTTCCAACAGTGACAACATCAAACACATCCCAGCCACTTGCTTGTCCGTATGAAATAAAATCAGTGATATCATCATTGATAGAATCGACACCAGCGGAAGAAATCCAAAAGCCTTGGTTTACAGTAAGACCAATCTTAACACAGTAAGGTAAAATGGTATCCCAATTTCCACAATCACATCCATAAATTCTTAATTTGTTGATACCCTTGCCCTTAATGTAATCCAAATCTGATTGGATTGTACCTGAATCTTTGCATGCACCACTATCGGTGTATGGAGAGTACACAATTGCGTCTGGAGCAGAAATGGCACCAGAGGAACTAGAAGTGGCAGATGTAGTTGCTTGAGTGGATGTGGAAGAAATGGATGTAGTGGATGGGGAAGCGGTGGTGGTGGGAGGAGTGGTGGCTGGACTTGAAGTGGTTTCTGGGGTAGAAGTGGTGGTTGGGGTGGATGTAGTGGTTGGGGAGGTTGTGGTAGTTTGTTGTGTATTTGCTCCTCCGGCGGTGACAGTTACTACGTCTACTTGAACTGAAGTTAAAACGTCATTGTTTGTGGTCTCTGGGTTGCTGTACGTAGTAGTGTAGGTGTACGCAGTAGTGGCGAGTTGATCAGACAATGTGTAGGTATAAGTAGCACCATTTGAAACTAGCACTTCAACAGCAGGCAATTGAACAGTAGTCGTACCTGTGGTGTAAGTATCTGTGACAGTCACAGCTTCAGCTGTGTGAACTCTGGTGATAACTTTCGGTAAGGGGATAGCATTAGATGCTTTTAAAAGCAATGCAAGTAACAAGTAGTTGGTAAGCATCTTATATAAGGTTGCAAAGATGAGGAAAGCGAACGGCTAGTTAACGAGTGTGTGTTTAATTTAATGAGTGTTTAATTAATGAAAGTGAGTGGGGGTTGTGAATAAACGAAAGTGTGATTATTTGTAAAGAAAGACAAATAGTAGGAGAAATAATCTACTTCGATATTCTGGGGACAGCTGGTGAAATAATTAGTTTCTCTTACATAAACATGGAGGGGGACATGGGTTTATATAAAAAGTCAGCAGTTCGAGTCAAAGTCAAATGGAGTTGGCTAACTTCCAAATTGGGCCTAATTTTCTGTCAAGACATTGCGAACAATCTAAGCGAAGCAACTCTGACGCCTCGTACCTAGTTTTTACTGCTCATACTATAGCTCCAGTCCGTTTTGAACCAAAACTGAGACGTAATTGGAGATGCTTAAAATTGCTGCAAATTGGGACCAAGTGGTTCCAAATGCGACCGATGTACCAGCAAAAAAAATACTATCTGCAGGATTTCTGCGAACGCTCCATAGTAATTTTCGAGAGTGCACATAATCCGGTGTTTGAATATGCAAGTCCGGAGGTGGTCCTGTACGCTAAGAGGAACAACCAGCTCAAGAGAGCTGGCTAGTGATGAACATGGCAACGCCAGTTCCACTTTATGACAGTAGGACTCATTGGCGAAACCCAACTTGGAAGAATTTCAACCAAAACGGAGCAACTTATTCTATAATGAAGCGATATTTGGACTTATCGATCCTTTACTGTAAAAGTAGGTGGCTGGTTGGGCCAGTTTTAGTCAGAAAGTGGAAGCTGATACATCGAATAACCGATTGACTCAAACAAGTGTGACAGCGAACAAATTCGGATCTGAACATTGGCTTCTGAAGAACATTACTTGGACATTCGTCGCATATAGAGCCACACCCTGGGAATACCAGCATTCTCTGTTTACGAGGCTTGTAGTCTTTCGATTTGTCTCTACTAAACAGCTTTTCAATTCTAGCTTTACAGTTTTGTACAGTTTGCTTTCAACTGTTGAATTAATTTCTATTTTCACTATCGTACTAATTTAATTAAATATACAAGGATCTTTTCTTACTCCGTCGACACCCCAAATTTGAATGGATTTTTCTTTTTGATTATATCCACTCATTCTCCGTTCTGTAGCCTTTATATATGTATATTTCATATTTCATCTATCTTTGCTATCTTTCTCTATCTCTGTCTGTCTGTCTTTTTCGATCTAGTCAGCGTCTCTTTCCCTCTTACTCAATTACAGCTGCTCACTCGAGCAACTCAAGAATCTTTTGATACTTAGTATCTGTGATAGCTCCTGCTTTCATCAAATACTTCAACAAAGATTTCGTCAATTGGATCAATTCTGGCAAGCTTAGATTAATCAAGGCCATTTGCAATACAGTACCCAAATTAACGTTGTGGGTGGATATAAATGTCTGGTAGTACAAATAACTGAAGGAACCCATCAAAAACTGACAATCCACTCTATCAGTGATGCCTCCGTGACCAGGAATGGTGTCACCGAAATCCTTGATACCAAAAGCTCTTTTCAAACCGGAAGCGAAAAATCCTCCAAAGGGGGCAATTAACGATGCAAAAGTTGCCAACATTGCGGCATGGAAATAAATTGGCTTGAAAATCACGTACTCCAATCCCACGTACTCCACGAGATCTTTAGGGACTTGGTAGTATTGAGCAATGAACACAGGATTAGGGTCACAGTCTGGGAAGTTGAAGATAGTGGTAGACAAGTTTTGGGCAGGACAGATGAGGTAATTGGATTTCGAAGCAAAGTAGGCCAAGCACAGTGCAGAAATACCAGTGAAGATCCAAGCTCCAACAAAACCCTCAACGGTTTTCTTTGGCGAGATCTCAATCAACTGGGTCTTTCCAAATGTGATCCCAACCAAGTATGCAAAGATATCATTCACAATAACCAAAGTGGCAGGTAACAAGAACCAAATGATCCCATTCAACAAGTTATCCATGATCAAATGACTCTGGAAAACCACCAAGATCAAAGTCATGTGCGTGATGCACAATTGAGCAAACTGAAACTTGTAGAAGCCCTTCTTCAAGGTCCATACAAAGAAAATGAATCCGGCAATGAATAACGAGTAAGAGATGAATTTATGGTGGATGGCCAATACCGACAAAAACCTGTTGGAGTAGATAGTTTCTTGGAAAAAATGGAAAAACGATTCCCCATCCAAGTAGTAAACCGTGGCCAAGAGGAAGTACCAATTGAGCGACTTGTTGTAGGGGATGTTCTTGTCTCTAGCTGGTTCCGAGGTAAGCGCAATGATCTCCTTGAAAGTCAATGTTTGGAAAAGAAACACCGAAGCTATGAGCGGAAGATGTCCTCCAGCAACCACGCAGAAGAAGTACAATATCATCACAAGTGTCCATATGGTTCTTGTTATAAACGCCTGCTTCTTCTTCTCTCTTTCATTCACCACCGCGGCCTTTTCTTTACTCTCCTTGCTTTGCTCCACTGCGATCTTAGTTTCCGGCTTCCCGGGTTTTTTCGTTGCTTCCACCGACATTATTGCTATACTACTGAATCAAGGGCTAGGTTTCTACGCTCTGCAACTCAATGTAAAACGAACGGCCTGTTGACTTCGAGTGCACTGTACTGGAGAGTAGAGGGCAAATTTTTGTGAATTGCACAGACTGGAAAATCGCGAGTGACTAGCGTGCAGATTGTTTTTTTTTTTTATTTTTTTTTTCTTTTTTGGCTTCAGATTTGATCCGCTAGTAGTGGTGAAGCAATTGGTAAGATTAGCAATTTTGAGTATGGAGTAAGCAAATGTTGAGAAAGAGCGAGAAGAAGACGGAGGAAGGAAAGATTGCTGCACAGGTGAGAAAAAATATATGGGCGGGTGTAAAGGGGATAGTACATGACTACGGTGAGTGTGTGGTGTCGGTACAGTTGTTCTGAAATTACGAAACGGGTGTAACACATTACGGGGGAAGACAGTGGGCATGAGTATGATTATGGGTAGGGGTTGATTTCTGTGCTGCGGAGTGTAGGGTGTGTGCTATTATGGGGTACACGATCGGGAGCCCCTACTCAGCTGGGCAGTAGCACAGCGGCGCGGGTGCGGGTGCGGGTGCGGGTGCCAGTGCCAATGCCAGTGCCAGTGCCAGTGTTAGTGGGAGAACGAGCAAGTGAGGTAACGATTCATTTTTTTTTTTTCTCGTTATCTCTGACAGTATCACATGCAAAAAAGGTCGCACTGTTTTTAATCTAAAGTGCTGAACTTTTCACACACCAGTCAGCTCAACCAATAGCAAGTATTACTGGGGTTGCATACACTGGTGCTCGGCTACGGTTGCTTCATCTGTATTGTTTTATTTTAATCTGCTTCTGACTCGGTTGATCTGCTTGGCCATTGTATTCGTGCCCGTATCACTCTCTTGGTTCCCTGCTTTGTTTTCTCTATGGCCAGCTTCCCCTCAGAATTTAAGCCAGTTGCTTCCCTGTCTAATTTTTTTTTCATCTTGCTTGCTCGGGTTGCTGATGGTCACGTGATACGTATCACATGCTCTCTGGCTCGTCTTTCCTTTTTCCGTAGCCGTCCGGGTAACTGACCCAACGGCAATGAAGAACATCAGAAGAATTTATTTTTTTATTTTTGCTTCATTTAATCTTAGTTGAAACCTTTCTCCTTCCTTTAAATTATATCTCATTAAAGAAATAGAAAACCCCAGTTTTCCTATATATGTCTACTATCCAAAACTTAAACGCATTTGATCCTTTTGCTGATACTGGAGATTCCGAAGCTCAGCCAACAAACTATATCCATATCCGTATTCAACAACGTAATGGTCGTAAAACGTTAACTACTGTGCAAGGTTTACCTGCTGAATATGATTTAAAGAAAATCTTAAAAGTATTAAAGAAAGATTTTGCTTGTAACGGTAACATCGTTAAGGATGAAGAGCTTGGTGAGGTTATCCAACTTCAAGGTGACCAAAGAGTTAAGGTCAGTGAATTCTTAACCTCTTCATTGCAACTTCCAAAGAAGAACATCAAGATCCATGGTTTCTAATACTTGTAGCCTGAAACAAATGGAAAATGAAAATAATAGTCAGCAGCTTGGAAACAGTATGGGAAAAAACAAATAACGTAGTGATTCCGCTTTCTTAGCCTGTCGATATTATTTACCTTTTCTTTTAGCTTGGATCCTTGTATTTCCGTTTTATATGTAGTAAGAGTCCGCGCACTCCTATTTTACCACGCCTTGGTTATATATGTATAAGGGATATATGAGATAATCTGACATTAAGAGTATATTAGTTAACATGTCCGTAGTGGAAAGAGTCATATCTAGAGGTGAATCTTTTTTGTAGGGGCGCGCGCTCACTTCGCGGCGCCTAATAGCGTGTAGGGAATAGAATGAAACAATTTCATGTCATTTTGACCACTGAAGCAGCAACTCTTTATCGATAATATACTGCTATAGTCCATGTAAGTCTCTCAATGCCTACTTCTGTATCTCTGTCGACCAAGCTGAAGAACTGGGGTGAGTTGCTAATTGAACGCAGGGCCCCTCGCTTGCTTGAATAGGCACCCAAGCGAGAATCAATTCACAGAGCTAGCGTCTAATGCTGCAGATTCCAGCTGCAATGTAGATATCACGTGATCTCATCTCTCATCTCTATCGCTATCAGCCTTTACTGATGTTACTCCAATGCACACGGTTCGTGTGGTATTCTTATCAGTTCGCCCACTAATTCGATTTATTGCATAATGCCCGGCGATCTTAATCTCAAAAAGTCATGGCATCCTGGATTGGTCAAAAATCAGCAGAAACTTTGGCAGCAGGAACAAGATGCCTTGAAAGAACACAAGAGGATTAAAGAAAGGCAAAAGGAGATTGAAGAGGAACGTGAAAAGCAAGACTTATTGCGGTTACAGTATGGTGAAGATTTGTCGAGCTTGCCTAGCGAGAAGAAATTAGAGATGAATAAGCTTGGCTGGATGTACGAAGAGGGCCCCAAGAAAAATTCCAGTGGGTTTACTGAGATGAATGGAGAGTTTCTCGATGGTAAGCAGAAAGTGGAAGATATGTTGTCTGGAAGGCAGCAGGTTAGCAGTCTGAAAGGTAGTAGGCTAGACAAGCTTGTTTCTGGAGGTAAAACCAAAAGTCAGGATGAGAAGACAATAAGCTATGGTAAAGATGATCCGCTATTGAAGATTATGGGAGGGGTAAGGCGGGTAGTCGAATCAGATCGTATGCAAGGTGAAAAAAGGACGAGGGACATGGACCGTCGACTGAAAGATGACAGGTATAGAGATAGAAAAGATCGTAAAGAAAGTAGCACGAGTGATAAGAGTAGGAGTCGAGATAGAAGTCCCTCTCGCTCTCATAGGCACTCGTCTCTGAGGTCATCACATTCCTCCTCGCACCGCAGCCATAAGTCGTCAAGGTCGTCTTCACATCGTTCTGACTCGCCTAAACCACATCGCTCTGACTCGTCTAGGTCTCATCGCGCCTCAGAAGCAAGCACCACGTCGACAGCAGCACCTAAACCACCAAAGGTCGACTATTGACCTCTATTCTACAGACTCACTTGTAACTACTTGTGTATATCATTAATTAATTTCCTATAGTATACAGAGCACCCCATTGATTGTGCATGACTCCGTTGACGTCCCATTGATAATGCACGCCTTCTTTCCCGGTGACTCTCTCCATGATTACTCTTCCAGTGTAAAAAGTGAACTTCTTAATCGGAAAGTAAAGAGGACTCCACGAATTACAATACTCATTGTTATTAGCTCGCTGCTTAGGATGTATTCCAATAGAAATCTCTCCATATAAGACACTTGTGAAATATCCCAATAGCCCGTGGGTAGGGTAGAGCCCTTTATCTGGTAAATCCTGTTCAAATTTGAGCTCGACATTCCAGTCTAGATCATTGGAGCTTGCTTGATGATCGTAGCTCCACACTGATTGTACGGGCCCTGTCTCCATAAAACATCCCTCGGTAATGTCCACCACGTATGGCCTTTCCCATTGATCTACTTTGCCTACCATCTTGCTAATAATTGGGGAGTAAATTGGCTGTAAGTAGTTTGTGTATGAACTTGGAATCATAACCTCAGCAGCGACGTGTGCTAGGATATCTGGTGATAGCTCGTTGCAAGCGAATGAGCCTAACAATTCCGAGATAGCCAAGTCAAATTTGACTTCAGATTGATACTCTCTAATATCTGACTGGACAACGGTAACACTGCCACTAGTCCACCTTCTTTTCTTCAATAAGTTTGTACAGAGAGGGTTTTTCTCGACTGCAATTATGTTGCAATAAGTAGAAGGAGAGGAACATTGGTCTACCAAGTCGATCAAGGGCCCCCGTCCTGGTCCTACAATTAGCACATCAATTACAATATTGATTTCACTGCCACCACTCTTTTTCTTCCGTATGTCTATTATAGCCTGTGCAATCGCCCTGCCGTACATTCTGTACTTGGTCTCATCCTGTTCGAATATACTGTAAATATCCATACTCAAGTCGTCTCTTAGAGGTTGTAAAGGGTCTCTTATTACGGCGTCAGCCACAGGGGGTAATTCAAATGACAGAAATAGCCTTTCTATGCTAGCCATGTGCCCCTGGGTCACTTCACTACTTGAGTTTATGGGACTCAAGATAATCAAGGGTCTCGCTTGGGTGCAAAAATCCTTTAATGTTTCCTGTATATAAGTGCTAAGTGCATAGTGTTGCATATTCTGTTGGCTGCACCCCAGGAAGTAGGTGATAGGCAAAATCAACGAGGAAACAGGTTCGTACTTCCATGTGGAAAGTGAAATGTCGTTTGTTTGCTCTACAGGATCGCCTACGTATAGAAAAACGGATAAGTTAAGAGGATATTTTAGCGAATCTTGCAAGCATGACCAGTATTGGAATGCTGTGGAGCTTCTACTAGGCAATATCAAAGCAAAGTGGAGCTGGCTGTTCCGCCTTAGGAGAGTTCCCACATGGGAGCTCCAATCTACGGCTTCCAATACTAGGTACTCCTCGGGAACGATAACACTGAAATGGGTTAACCTGGGTACTGTGGAAAGCACTGTATCCACCTGGTCCTGTATGCAGGTGAAAAACTGTGCAAGCGAACTGGAAGTCGGTGGTGCGTTGGAAGGCCGTGGTGGGCCTAGCAAGACTATTTGAGAAGAGGGCGACAGTTCGGAAGAAATATTACCCCATGGCACAAGCCTTAGGTAATTATTTTTCTTGCGCGAGAGATTATCTGGGCTATCCTTACAAAAGATACCGAAATAGATTTTATCCATATGTAGAAATTATAGGAAGAAGACCTGGAACTACTGGTGTTCAATTTTTATTAGGCGGGCAATTTTGTGCAACTTTAGCACCAAAAGGGTCAAAACAGACGCGCGCGGTATTAAAGGTGAACCCAAGCGAAAGAGTAAAAAAAAAAAAAAGATTTGACTTGGAAATTTATTAACATTCCAGGAATTCTCCCCATTCCAATCAAAACGGAAAGAGGATACTTATCGGACAATAGCTAAAAAGAAAATTTCAGCAAAGAAGAAAAGGAAAAGTAATTTAAAAAGAAAAGATACAGGTGTTCATAAATAAATTTGCCTATCACTACTACGTCCTCTTGTTCATCAATTCTGGATCCCTCACTTCCATAGATAAAAAAAAAAGGCCCACTGGAACATTTCGCTATTGGGACTAGAACACGTAAAATCAATTAAAGGCAAAAAAAACAAAAAAAATACTGAAAAAAATACTGAGAATTAGTTTTAGATAATTTTAGTAGTCAGTTTTAACTCCTTTTTACATAGTCGTCTGTAGCTCCGTGATACTTTGCATATATAATGTCGAAACCAAGATACTTGACTGATAGTGAAAGGGCTAAAATTCTTGAATTTCAAGACATGATCCATTATAGCCCGAGGTACAACGATGATACCCATGAATATCGACATGTAATGTTACCCAAGAATATGCTTAAGGCCATTCCCCAAGATTATTTCAACCCGGAAACTGGCACATTAAGGATATTACTCGAAGAAGAATGGAGAGGTTTGGGTATTACTCAATCGTTAGGGTGGGCTCATTATGAGACCCATGCTCCTGAGCCACATATATTACTCTTTAAGAGACCCATCAATTACCAGTAGAGGTTAAGCGAACACCGCAGTTGAAGTGAGATTTTCAACTTGTGATCAAATTGTTTTTAAAGCTAGAGCAAAGAAAAAGAGCGAGAAAAGGAGAGAAAGAGAGAAAGAAAGAGAGAGAAAAGTGGTGTTTAGTCCATGGAGCACCTATTAGTCATTTACCCCGTCATCATCACCTGTCATAACATACAAGTCTAAATGCCTAACTATTTAAGGTACTTATTGATGTAGAATTAGAGACTGTCCTGTATATTAATAAATTTACATATATATATCATCATAATAATATAAAGAGCAACAAAAGACCTCCACAAAAGCCTGTAGAAATCACTTAAAAGTGTCGTAAAGAGTAGCAAATTGGTACTCAGCCAAAGGTGCAGATCTAAAATCAAAACAAAAACCGAAAGTGCGAACTCATTACAAAGCGTAAAGAAGAAAGAGCTTATTGCGATCAGCTGCAACTCCTGATGATCAATATTTTCTGAAACCATACTTAAATTCATTCAATCCCCTTTCTTTTCATACATTAATATAGATACATACACATATAATTAGCACCACCTTCATGAATGTCATTTCACACACTCAGCGTACGAGAATTGAAGCTCTTTTTGGATGATCTACATAAGTCTGTGGATGATGATCTGGATAACGACTTCAGAAAGATCTTGTTTTATTTGTTCGGGTTTACCAGTGTACGACTAGAAGATATCGTGAAGGACAAGGAATTGAATAATAACCTTGAAAACTTCCATCTATTGTCGAGGTTGGTCAATGGAATAGAATTGGTTCTCACAAAACACAAACAATTGTTAAACTCAACTGTCACTGAGAAGGAATCAAAGATCTCCACTCAGGCCAGTGGAGGAGATATCCAAATTTTGGAAGTTGGAAGCAATGATGTGATGGTGTTTGAATGGATCATAAATTACTCACTAGCATATCTTTCATATAAGAATATTCTGAGTCTAGCAAACCCGTCCAACATATTGAAATCATTGATAATATCAATTATTAATCTTGTAACTACTAAACTTCATAACTTCCGATACAAATTCAAAATAAAAAAATTCCTTCTCAGTAAATTGGATGATTCATTGAACTATCTACTCAATGGTATTGGATTGGCTCATTCGTTAAGCTCTATGACTTACAAGAGAAGGTTGGCGGCCACTGTGCATCTTTTTACCATCATCAACGACTATGATATATCTTGTAAATTAGGGCTCATCACTTGTGATTTTGAACTAAAGCTAGAAAGTTACGCTAGGAAATTATGGTTTGTACTCGCATCTGTCAACTTGCCAAGTATATATCAAAATACGCAAGATATCCAGTTGGTGGACAATCTTAGATCGTTGCTTGTTTTAAATTGTTGCAATAATTTTGTCCTAAATGAAATTGACGTAAATTTCTCTCAAATAACATATGTAACTCTGTGGATAATAGAACATATAATATCATTGGATGATACTACAGTTAAGCTGAATTGGATAAATGAGAAATTGACCAGTATGAACAAATGCTCAGCATATTTCTTGCTAAAGCTTTTTGTCCTATGTATTGATTCTGGGATTGTGAAAACTTTTACATCTTTACTTCAATTAAAAGTTATTCTACAGAATTATAACCAATGGATAAAATTAGTAGCTAAGAAAAGGCCAAATATCGATTTAATTAACATTCAAAAGGTTTTACATATAATTTCCGTGTATGAAAATGAGGACTCAGAGGATTCTGATATAACTCACTTCAATAACAAACAACTTGATGATCTAAGGATGCGGGTATTCAGCTTTAAACCTGAAGTGTTTCACTCAATTACCACTCCTAAGGAACATCCACTACTACAACTAACATTACCAACTAAATATAAATTTGATTTTAAACATAAATTTGATGGGCAAGAATGGAATCGTTATCTTAACAAACAGTTAACTTCTACGAAGTTAGATGATGTTGAATTGTTGACCATATTAAATGCAGTGGGGAATGTTGCATGTATATTGCTGAATGACTTCGTTGAGTCAATAGGGGAATGTTGGACATGTGGTAGTTCACCTTTGTATAAGAGTTCTTACGATGCGATATCACCAGAAAGGAAGTACGTGACTGAGAATCAGCAAATGAATACGTTATATAAGACAATTATTGTTGAAAAATTATTACCTTTGATCCCCAGTTCCAAATTCATATTGACCTCATCCTTACTTCTTGCATTATACAAAATATTTGCTCACTTCAAACCTCCCAAAAATTCGATCACACCAAGTGAAGTTGACCCCATATACAAATTCATAATAACATGTGCGTCGCTGTCTACTAATCGAGATGTAAGATTATTGGCCGGCAGAATTTTACCTTTATATTTAATCTGTTCCAAAGACGACAATACATTGGTAGAAATAAACTTTAGGCAAATATTTGGAAATATTTCGTCAATTAAGTTTGAAGATCAGAGAAAAATATATCTTGCTGAATCCACATTTTATACCTTGGGGGAATTGGCCATAGTTACTAGCAATGGAGAATTTTTATGTGCCTTATTCATTAAATTAATTGATTTATTTGGTGAAGTGAATGAACAGCATGTAAACTTGATATACAATGTCCTTTTGAATGTCTCAGCAGCGAAACAAGTAACGCCATATAAATTACTATCTCCCTTCTTGCCGAGCATCGCAGAGAGAATAGTTAAACAATCCAGAATGTTTTCTAAGATAACTGAATTATTGGGTATTTCCAAAAAATATTTTCTTGTAAGAACAAGAGATTATACAACGCCTAGGCTTTTGGAATACTATAAATATGATTTCATTCAAGATATTGCAGATTCTTCAGGAATGACAAAGCTACAATTGATAACTAAAACTTTACCTAGGATCATAGCGACTTACCTATGTAAAAGTGGGAATATAAATGAAAGTAACATAATAAGTGTATTAGGAAACGCTGCACCTGAATTTAGGTTAGCAAAGATGTTAGATTTGATCGTCAACATTGGAGCAATAACTTGGTACATCCTCTTGCAAATTAGATTTGACGAGAATAAGAAATTTGAGAATAAAGTGGAAATACTCAATGCTTTAGAATATATTGGTAAAGCCAGCCAAATAAAAAATACAAAAAAGAAAAGTGCAGGTAATAGTAAACGACTGCAAGCTGAAACTGTGAAAATCTTATTAGGTGATCATATTTTGGAATTAGTTCAGCGATTTTCAGAAAATGTGCATCATATTAAAGGATCTAAACCATATCTAGAAAAGGTCTCTTCACTTACAGCAATTGAATTTCTTATAGAAACCAATATATCTGCAACCTCAACTGCATTGGGGCAGATTTCTACTTGTTTGCAGGCATCTTTAGAAAATTCTGATTTTCAACTACAAGCTATTTCTTGCTGGAACTTATTGGTGCAGAAGTTAGAAACTCCTCATTTAATTTCACTTTTCGATATCATCATACTGATAATTTTTCAAAAGTTTTCTCAATTTGAGCATAAGTCCAAAGTTATTGCTGTTGAAATATTGAAAAGATTATTTTTGGAGCTTCGAGACAAGTACAACAAGTATGCACTATACTATTTTTCGGTTCCATTTGTTGGAGGCTTGGATAGATACTATCAGTTGGATTCTAGTTTTATATCCCTCTTGAGACAAAAGTCAAAAACGAACCATTTTCCTGAATTTACTAGAAGACTTAAAACTGGTAATAGATATGTGGTGCAACAAGCTTTGACTGATTTAATAAACTTCACAACGAAAAATCAAAAGCTGTGCCAGTTGGATGATTTTAAAGACAAGGATCAATTAGTTACTAAGAGTGTGCTGGAATTGTTAAGGACCTTATTAGATACAGCCCAACTGTTCAAGAATAAGAATTTGCCGGAAATTTCAACAAAATGTGCATATGCAATTTCGGTGATTGGTGCCCTAGATCCTAATAAGTTCAGTTTGAAATCCATTAAAGAACAAGTTATTGTAATTAACGATTTTGGTGATTACAGGGAGAATTCTGAATTTCTCAGGAGGTTCATGGAAGATATCGTCATCAAATCTTTCTGGGCCTCAAACACTCCAGTTAAGCAGTTATACAGTGCATATTCTATGCAAAAATTTCTTAGCGTTTTGAAGCTTGATGAAACAGTTTTATCAACTCCACCTGCTACATCTACTACTCAAGAATACTTTGTAGAAGTTTGGAAGAGGTTCAGTGATGTTGCGAAATCAACCTTAACCCCATTTTTATCATCTAAATATATTCCTCCATCTTTTAAGTACGAGCCTTTGAAGTTTCCTTTCTATAAACTTAGTATGACATATGAAAGATGGCTAGTGGTATTGACAAGTAATTTGTTAAACAGAGCAGCAAGATTAGGGGAAGATGGACTGCAAAGTGAAGATGAGGCAACATTAAATACTCCAAAGGCGATAATTTTTAGAACTTGTTCAGTTCTTGTTCGCGATCAAGATCTCACAGTATGTAATTACTTGCTAAAGTATGTTTCACTACTGCTTGTGATAAATGGCGGAAAATCTTCATTTGAGGACTTAAAGACTGAATTTTTAAGTATCTTGACAAACGATTCATCCAAGGTGCCACCAGATTTGTCTGAACTGTTGATTAACTGCTTTCAGTCAGTCTTGGAAGTTTTGGATTATTTTAACGAATGGTATTCATTCGCTACGCAGTATCTAAATGACATGGGTGCACCTTCTCTGAGTGCCGCTCATAAATTGAGAAAATCATTGAATTTAGTGCAATCTTTCTTAAACCACTTGCCAATGACTTTAATCGCAACAAAGTCGGCTGAATGTGACTCATATGAGAGAACTATACTTTATTTAGAAAAGTGTTATAGGGATAATCTTGTTACAGATGAAGTAGTGGTCCCCACTTTGCAAAAGATGTACTCCAACATTAATGATTTTGATTCATTGAGTGGAATCTTAAAGAAGTTTTCTACAAACAATTTAAAGGAGAAATTGTCTACCTTTCAGTACAATGAAAATTGGTCACTTGCACAAGAATCGTTCCAGGTATTAAGTCTGATGGGAGATGCCGAAGATAAGGTTGAGAATAATGCTAAATTGTTGACATCGCTAAGCGAACATGCCTTCTATGAAGAGGTACTTTCAAATTTAGGGTCCAAGGTAGATTTTTCAAAAAACTTGAATGATATACCGTTGAATTGGTCTATGGCTGGTTTGCAGGCATCTGTATTATCTGGCGATATTCTTCAATTAAAAAAGTGGGTATTTATAACTGACTCTATTGCAACTAGTAGACAAGACAAGGATACTGCAATGAATTATCACATTGCTAAAGGAATCAAATTCTTGTACGAAGGCAACAAGGACGAATTTTCTAGATGTATTAATGAGGTCTATTCAATAATTGGGAGTTCGCTTGTTTCATCCATGTCATCTTCTTCCTTTTCTAGGAATAGTATGTTGATTAATCAGTTACACTCTCTCTATGACATAATGGTGATATCTAAAGGAGGTTTCAACGTGAATGGAGCAACTGAGGACTTCATTCTCAAAGAAAGGCTTTCCAATACTGATCAGTCTTTTGAAACTCAATGGGGAATTTTGGCAATACATTATGTCATAAACTTACTGACTGGTAGTGGTAGTAAAATTGGAGATATTTTAATTCGAAGCTCAGAAACTGCTAGAAAGAATGAGAGGTTGGACGTGGCTACAAGATGTATTATGAAAGCTATGGCTCTAAATGAGAAGGAAGCGAATGTTGAATATGCAAAATTATTGTGGGCACAGGGTAGGCAAACGGAAGCCATAAAAAACCTTTCGAGTATTATTGACGATGGGGAATTTAAGGATACTCAACAAAAAGCGAAAGCCCAACTTCAGTATGCTGTTTGGCTAGATGAATCCAATCACAGTTCTTCGACGACTATTATCAATGAATATACAAAGGCTTATAAATTAGAAGCTATTTGGGATAAGCCTTACTACGACTTGGGTAAGTACTACAGTAAAATTATGGAATCACAAGCTGTAATTGAAAGAAGCATGACTGCAAGTAAGACTGGTAAGATTACCACAAGTGGGTATTACGAACAGCAAACCATTCGTTATTTCCTAAAGGCTTTAGCTTTGGGCCCAAGTTTTATATTTGAGGCCCTTCCCAAGTTAATTACCATTTGGTTGGATTTTGCCCAGTTGGAAAATAAATCCGAAGAAGCTGAGAGAAAATTGAATCAAATAGTTCAAGATTTAAGAACTTCTATCGATAATATACCCATCTATGTTTGGTACACATCTATTACTCAATTGTTATCTCGTATTGGGCATAGCCACGAACCTTCGTCTCTTTTAGTCATTCAAATTATTTCCAACTTGGTGCAGGCATACCCAAAGTATAGTCTTTGGTACATCCTTTCACACTTAAATTCTAATGATAGAATTAGAAGAAATAGAGTAAGTTTGGTGTTGGCAGATTCCCAGAAAAAGAAATCAGGTCTTGATCAAATAATTGCTGGAGCTCAAAAACTATTCACATCCTTAATAAAAATAGCCCAGTTTGATATAAAAAAAAATACAGTTGTCAAAAGGTTATCATTACGCAAGGATTTCGAAAATTTCTCATATTTGAGCGATCCGTGTACGGCTTTGGTTATTCCAGTGCTTTCAAATCTTGATATAAGATTACCCCTGGGTAAGTATACACCTAAGCTGTTCACAGCTTTCCCGAAGGCTTCGGCTGTTACTTTTAATGGATTTGATGATGTAATTAATGTTTTCCAGTCTCTACAGAAGCCGAAACAAATCACCATTCGCGGATCTGACTTTAATGTATTCAGGTTACTCCTCAAACGAGACGATACCCGAAAAGATGCCAAGGTTGTCGAATTTACTGCTATGATAAATCGACTTTTAATTGCAAGTAATGAAACAAGAAAAAGACAACTTTGTGTAGTTAATTATTCTGTTGTTCCACTTGCAGAGAATTTGGGTGTCATAGAATTTGTTCATGATGTTGCTACTATGAAGAGCGTAATAAGTGACCAAAGGCAGAGAATGGGTGGCGGTGGTGGTAACTCATTTGATAAGAAACTATTTCTCAAATTGGATGGAGCTCAAAGGAAATTCAAATCTTCCTCAAGGCAAAACATTGATATAACATCCTTGATGGAATACTTTCAGGAATTATGCAAATTGGCTCCACCAGTTTTGCATAATTGGTATCTTCATCAATTTTCAGATCCTGGTGCATGGTATTTGGCGAGGACGACGTTTACGAGATCGTCGGCAGTAATGTCAATGGTAGGCTATATCATTGGACTTGGGGATAGACATTGTGAAAACATCTTATTTTTAAAAAAAACGGGTGGAGTTTTACATATAGATTTTGATTGCTTATTTGAAAAGGGTAAGACTTTACCAGTTCCTGAAATAGTTCCATTCAGATTGACTCCAAATTTAACTGACGCAATGGGAATCACTGGAGTAGAGGGAAGCTTTAGAATTGCTTGTGAGGCTACTGCCACTTTATTAAGAGAGAATGAGGCTCCGTTAATGAATATATTGGAAACGCTATTGTACGATCCCCTTTTAGATTGGAAATCTGATAGGAAATCTTCTTCAAATACTCCAGAAGATCATTTAAGAACTGTCAGGAGAAAAATCAGAGGTTTGGTGGATGAAAAAGAAGGATTGCCCATGAATGTTTCGGGACAGGTAGATGTCTTAATTCAAGAAGCTAGTTCGCCAGAACTTCTATGTCAAATGTATGGTGGATGGGCTCCTTACTATTGAAAACACTTTACATGTGGCTTTTTTAATTTACATATATATCGATAATGCATAATTTTCTATTTACAACATAAAAATATTTATTCTTATTGTATTCTATTCCTTTGGATCTACTACATGACCAGCAGTATTTTCCCTAGGTGGAAGATCTGGGGGTGTAGGTGATGGCGTGGGCCCAAGAGACTGCGGTGGCTGTCTCCTTTTAACGGTATGCACTGGTGCTGCATGTTCTTCCTCTTGAGCAATCTGATTGGTATTCCCACTAAGATCGCCTGTATCTCTTTTATCCACAAAAAGAACCTCTGGATCTGCTACTTCTTTCATATCTGATTCGAACTTAAAATCCATCGGCCTATTCTCCTCTTTCGATTCATGGCTCCTTAGGCTTGTCCCCGAAGGTCTCCTATGATGAATATTTGCAAACGGCTGTGGAGGTGGCAAGTCAATAGGATCAAATGAGCCTGTATTTAACAGATTTGGCAGCTGCATACTGATATCTGCCGTTGGAAATTTACTGAACATTTCGTAAGAAGGTTTCCTCGATACGTTCGAGCTAGGCATAATTGGAGGACTAAAGATGGAATCGTTTGCAACCGAAATAGTAGGAGTCTCTGGCATATCACCAGTGGTCACTGACTTTCTTGGTTGTCTTCTACTCAGGATCATTTCCGGTGGTTTATATGTATCCTTTTGTTCATGTGATAAATTCTCAGCTATTTCATCCTGGTTTCCATCCTTAAAGTACCACTTTCCAATCTTTCTTAATGTATTGATTCCTATTTTCTTTGGACTATCTAAGTCATACTCTCCGCCCTCCGCAATGGTATTACTACGAGGTGGTGGCAGAATCATGGATCCATCTGCAAGACAATTTTCTTCGTTGACACTCATCGTGGTGGAGCTTTTCGATTTCTTGATTTTCTTCGAAATTTCAGTCAAAGTGGATGATAATTTCAACTTTGCACTGGAAGTGCTACTAGTAGTTATACTTCTACTATGGCCGCTACCGCTTCCATTGCTTCTGGAGGTCGTTAGCTCGATGTCAGATTCAATACTATCCGATGTTTGGGCAGATGCATCATCAGGGTCTGGCTTTCCATTCTTCGAAGACAATCTCTTTGTGGCTTCTTCCAAGACACTGCTTAGGTCCTCTCCTGTTCCGGAAACCGGCTTCGGTCTGGCCAGTTTGTCCCAAATACCTCCCCTGTACACTTCATCTTCAGTATCATAAAATACAAAATCATCCCAATGTGGGAACACAAGAGATTCCTTAATTGCTTCTTTGAATTTCTTCTCGATAGTACTAGTAATAATATTATAAGTCAATTGCCTTGAGCTGACAATTGGTTCTATCTTGAGGTCGACTAATGGATCCGATTCAAATGTATACCAAATTCTTTCGGAGGGTGCCGGTTTAATCTTTATTAAAAGCCTACCTTCCAACTTCATCAAGGTTACCAGTAGTAAAACATCAACATCTCTAGGTTTGAATCTTGCTCCTAAATGAACGAATAACTTGGTGGCAATTTGAATGGAGAGGGCACCATGGTAATGAACATTTGTCGACAAGACTAAAGTTCCGTCAGGAGAAATTTCTTTCAACGATGGATAAGTGAAATATGGAGCCGAATTACCAACATCTAACTTTTTGATTTGAAATTCATCAAGAAAACCTGGCTTGTTTATCTTTGCAATTTTCTTCTCGATTTTCATTTGGAGATAGCTTTTTAACGTCTCTGTCTTTTGCAATGCAAGAAAGAGCCTACCAATTATCGCATTTAACCACTTAGTTTGAAACTGGCCCTCTGACGAGTACAAAGTTTGTATAAGATCAATCATGTCAGCAGTCTTGAAATGTAAAGATTTAGCATAAATGGAAGGGTCTAGTCCCTTGTCAAAGGGAGATCTGGTCCCAGATCTAGTTCCTGATGCACCTCCATTCCCAGTGCTCAGACCTAATCCCAAACCAACTATATTTGCATTGCCATTACCTTCTTTGTCGCCTATCTTCTTAGTTGCTCTCAACAATGCAAAATACCAATCTTCCTTGTCGATATTAGTGTTACAATAAAGGAAAAAGGACCCCCTCGGAGGGTCCAATCTATGCAAATCATCCTCCTTGCTATTGAGGATATCCAAAGTTGTTATTGATTCGTTATCGTTACTATGTTTACCTTCTGATAATCTTCTTGGTCTAGAGTAATCCTTCTTTAAAATACACAAGCAAGTCCGCTTAGTAAATAGTTGACCCTCTGGCAAACCTCTCGGCCATATAGCTACTACATGACCCAGTAGCACAATTACATGCTTAACATCACTTTTCTTTTCATTCTTGTAGAGGAAAAGGTTCCCATGCCTAAGGACTGCAAAAAACCGATGCTTCTTCTGTGATGTCTTAACCTTTTTCTCGTCAGTCAACGAGGCATTAGTCGACGATGCTGGTTCCATATTATCGAAGGTAGTATCATTTGAACTTACTGTAGGCACCGTGGAGTTTCCGTTTCCCTGGCCATTTTCGGAATTTTTTACTAATTTATATAATGACAGGTATGCAGATTTACTTTCATGAGTCTCGCTTATGGATTGGGTTGACGATGATATCTCAGACATGGATTCGATATATTCTTGGGTGACGGTGACCCAGCCTGACATATAAGCACCTTGTCCTGACTTCAGCAATTCATCAATTTCTGTAGCCTTTAATACATTATAAGGAGTGGTTTTGTCTTGTACGACATGATCCAGATCTTCGTCTAGATCATCGTCTTGAACTTTTGGGTGAAGATATATGAACAGAATGATCACCAAGGGTATGAATGTGACTCCACCGAATAGATAGACGTACAAGAAGAATACTAAACCCATGTTAACACAATTCGAACAGAAATCTAAGGGTCAATGTGCTGGTAGCAGTATCTTTATAGAACTAAGCCGCAAGTGGGCCCTCTGATAAGCATCTATGTCCGCAGCACGTTTGAACATCGGAGAAGCAACTGATAGATATATGCAGGTCTAATACATCATGAGAGCACATAGAGTGAAATATGGGGTTAGTCAAAATCTAATGAGGCGCAGAGAAATTGGGCTGTGAATGTGTGTGAGGGTTTGTATATATCAAGTTTTTGATGGGGTAGGGCCCAGTCTAGTGGGCAGAGGTATTTGGAAATCTGATACATCTCGCTATTATATATATATAGAAATACGTTATAGGTGAAATATACATGTATGCGCATATGCGAACTGTACTATTGTAGGAAGCCGAAGGAGGACACTTCGGTACGAGGGACCATAAACATAGGGTATGGTACCTTTTTGTTAGAAGACTGGTACCAAAATTAGACACTCCATCATAATGACCCTCATTCACCTTCTGAAGCTCAGCTAAGGGAGTACCACAATTTCTACATCCTGTATGAATTTATACTCTCCTATCAGGGCTACCCTTCTCCGGTTTGACGAGCCTGCACGTAAGCTGCTATGTGCAGAAATTGGAAGTCGGGATTTTAAAAAGAACTTTCCATGTACTGCATGCGTGGTCCTGCATGTGCATGCTTTCTTTTCATTTTTTATTTCTTGTTTTTGCCTCTTTAAAAATTTTCTATTGTTTGAGCTGCATAGGTTTTTTTTTTCTCTCTAAAAAATAATACTCAAAATATTAATTTTTTCATACGCAGTATGCTCCAACCAAATGACAGGAATTACAAATAAAATTGAAGACAGCGTATAGTGAAAACGCCGTAAGCGTTAGCTTTCAAAGTCGGAGACAATAGATATACGATGTGGTTGGCACTCTGCTGGTAAACAGAAGGGCTGCTGACCGTTAGTCGTTGACATTGCTTTGATGATCTGACCAGTACCCAATCGCCACTGACCCAGTCAAAAGCACTGGCTACACTGTGCGAATTCAGTTGAGTTAGCACAGGACAATACCTTCCGACCGTTATAGCTGAGAAAAAAATTTTTAAAAAAAAAAGTGAAAATTTAAAAAAATAAAAAATAAAAAAGAAAAAAAAAACCAATTATGGACTTCCCAAAGTGAAAAATAATTTTTGCACCTGCCTTGCAAAAAACAAAGCGTACTAGTAAACGACCAGAGTACGGTTCGTTTGCTAGGTAACAGCGCTACTGCTCTACTGTTCTGCTTTTCTACTGTTCCAATGTCTTACTCTCTTCTCTCCTACGCTGCTCTCCTCTTCTACATTTGCTTGACTACTGATGAAATTATACTATTAATGATAAACAAGAAGTGAACTATGCGAATTATAAAAAGTGTAAAACCTTATGAGAATCTCTGTCGATATACTAGTAAATATAGACATAGAGACATCCTTCTCTTACCCTATAAGAAGAAGTCGTTAATAAGTAAGTTTCCAGTGCTAACCATTTCGCTAGCCTTACCGTTAAGAATGCACCTCTTATTCAATGCCTTGAACACATCCATGGACTCTGGCTGTGACGATTGGTTTAACGATAAGTTCAAGTTATCGTTACGTCTGTAGTGGAAACTCATCTTCTTATTGAAGTTGAAGTTGCTGAATGGACTGCTTAGTTTAGTCTTGGCCATAATAGGCGAGTCTTCCGAATCAGAACTAGAATTCAATGGGGAATCAATGCTAGAGTCTGGATTCGAAAGTGGCGATTCACACTCTTCTTCGTCATATGACAAATACTCGTCAAATGTGTATGTAGATGCTGGTTTGGGGTTGAAGTTGACCGTTCTAAAGAATGGAACGGCAGATACGGGTGTAGTGTTCGCATTCGAACTATTAGAACTAGAACTTTTCACGTTATTAGAGTTGGGGTACGAGTTCTCTCCTCCATGGTTTTCGGGTATATTTAAACTTGCAAATGAATTGTCAGTGTCCGTCTTGGGCAGTCTAAGCTGAGAGTAGTACAATTTTAAGTTATCGTCCATCATTCTCTTGATATTGAATTGTGGTGTAGTGGTCTCTACTCCTTCATCGTGTTCCTGTTGTTCTTGCTCCTCTGACGATTGCATATTCAAAAAATCATCTTCAGTTCGGTTGGCAAATGCAAGCAATTTTTCAACTGGATCCATATACGACACCATCTCCTTGATAGGTTGCACCTTTCTTCTTTTAACCATTTTTTCTTCTTCCATATTCCTTTCAATTGGATTGTACTTCATTTTGGTGGCAACTGGAACTTTTCAAACCTAGCAAAACAAAAAAGAAAAATGAACCTATATATATAAAATTTTTCGTTTTTAGTATTATTATTTTTTTTTTTTAGAGTTTCTTTTTTTTTTTTTTCTTTCAAATTTTTTTTATTCCTTCAAAATACGGCAATATCGAATGCAGAAAATTTAAAAAAAAAAAATTTGAAATAAAATCAAAATAAAGGGGAACTAAAAATATTTGAAGCAATTTGCTAATAAGCCTGCTGCCAAGGGATAGACACAGGCCAGTTAACGACTGGAGCAGCGGTAACAGCACTGGTGACAGTACGATGGGCAGTTGACGGGACGGGTGGCGATGGAGCTGCCAATTGCGTATTTCAGGTATCAAATTGTTCTCTATACTTAGCACAAGGTATTGATGATTTCTGTTTCAAGATCTACTGGAAACTAGACACTTCACTGAAGCCAATCAAAACCAATTTTAAAATATATAAAGTTTGGTGTGGGCCTAAATGGAGATTGGGTGGATGTTTCTTGTATGTATGGTATGTATAGTACGTATTGTTCTGTATACTGAGTAAAAGTCTCTGAATTGGCACCTGGCTACTTCAAGTCTTTAAGTTTGAAAAGAAGGAAGAGTAACTTCATTACATCTAAACCTTCTGCCTAAGGGGCTACCCTTTATATACCTCTCCTCTATGCGGTATTTCATACGAGCCTGGTAAGGTGCCTCTAAGAAAGCAAATAAATAAATTAAGGTATAAAAAAATTTTCTTTTTTTCTTTTTTTTTTGGTTTACGTGCATAATTAAAAGAAAATTCTGCGTGCGGCTCAAGAATGCGTTATTACAAAAGCTTATTTTAGTTGGAAAGATTGCGACAAGCATGCAAATCTTGCAGATACTGTATGTAGAGGAGATTCAGACACTTATGTGCAGATAGAATAGAGGTGATAAACGCTCCTAGTGTGCAGTGCCTGTGCGAGTATGAGTGAACAAGGGAGAGAGCGGCTAGCTAAATGGGAACATGAGCCAAGCAGAGATTGCAATCCCCAGGGCTTAAAGGTCCAATAAATTTCAGTGGGTTCCTGGATTTGCATAGCAGTGCCTTTATGTGCGTTGTATTGGTGCAAAGATAAGGGGGGAAGGAGGTTCTGAAGTTTCTGGTCTACTCTATTTCAAATATACTGAGGTCATAGTGCATTCGGAAACTTGGACCAAAACCAAGAAGACGGAGAACATTCCCTCCTAAGCTTTGATGTTGATATTCCAGGTCACATATATGCTAATGATGTTTCTTTTTTCATTGTCGTACTCTTAAGTATTAACTTTCAATAGAAGGGAAGCACCGAATTTCAGCTCCCCGCATAGAGCCCGGCTTTAAGCGCAGTGCAATTCATACATAAACCCTTAATTGAATATAGTTAAAATACCATGGCTTTCACTTCTACCTGTTGTACATTTGCTCTCAAGTTTCAGAGCAATAGAAGGATTGCAACTAGAACTAGAATTAAGTTTTATTGGTTACCACGGTGCCTCGTTTGCATTGTAAATTGTAACACACTCATTTTCAGAGTAAGAGAAGCATTGTTACATATTTGAGTGGTTTAGTCTTTCCTTGCCATGTAATGGCCTATTGTTTCAATATGTAGATACTACTTGTAGCAATAGTAGATTATTTTCTTCTCCTGGTTATTTCTTTTACACTTGACCTATTGTTTTTAGATTATTATTTTCATTCAAAGTAGGCTGACATTCTTTATTGTGCAATAAGTCCATGGAAGGCATTCAGTTGTTTTACGAGATTTAGTAGCTTAATTGGAACTTTATCACTTAGTAGTTTCCAATTATTTTTTGGTACTTCAACCAAGTTCTGAGCCCACTCAGCATTCATTTATTACTCCACTGTTCCAACCTATCAAAAGAAGGGTGCCTCTCTGCATATTGGTGTAAATGTTAGTTTCACCAAATTCTTGAAAATTGGGGTAACCTCATGGACCAAACGCTAAGTTTTCCTGCTCTTGAGAAAAAGAAATGTACTACGAATAAAATATCAAGATTCACATAACAATAAGAAAATAATAATGCTTGCATCATCAAATAATAAATCAAGTGTAATCATTTATGTCTGAGCTAGGCAGGTATGACTATCGCACAATCGTGACTATCTCATTATGCAGCTCCTTGTTCTATCTCAAGATCGATAAGGCGGCGAACGTACTCACTAGGAATTCTCCTGCATGCTTTAATGAAACCTTCTGCCCCGTGATCCGAAAGTAAGCGCTATTACCTATTTCTGGAAAGGTTTTTCAAACCCTAAGGAATTTTCCTTGCCTATCTTACCTCTTTCCTTTCTACTACAAGCCTAAGGTTGCTCCAAATATAGTAAGTATGTCACAAAATACTGCACTCTAACGATACATACTCCTTGGTGCGCATGAAATACCCAGGATCTTTATGCAATGCAAATTTACTTGTACGCACGCCAGACTTTCTGCCTCATACCAATTCCAGTTGCTGGACCTTATCTTATCTCTCCACACGTGTGCATGTGTAGAATACCTTAAGCCTTTTGATCGAGAAGAGTAACTATCCCAAAAAAATAATATACAGCTTACATGAATTGAAGCAATGGTCATCAAATTTCAATGCAGCACTGAAGTTTTTAATGTGGTTGGGAGTCTGTCAATTGGTACCCATTCATTCCCATGTACAATTCGATAAAATCAGTTCAGGCTCTTTAGTTATTTTTGACACCCACTTACCTCATCTTACTTGAAACACATCTGCTAATTCATATAAAACACCACATACCATGCTGTGAGCATTCTATAATCAAGCCACTACTAGCGCCTAGGAGCGTTCACCGGTCTTATTTAGGGGAACCTTCTGAACGCATTTTTTTTTGCCTAAACGCTCTCACTCCCCCAGGCATGAAATCACACTATTGTAGCACACATATTGTAGAAGAAAAAAAAAAAGACAACTAACCCAGGTTAAGGAGTCTTGTACTGTAAGTAAATTTGGTTTAACCAGCTATACTTTGCTGCCTTAGCATTCCCAATTGTATTGTTCTAATGTTTCGAATTGACTAAAAATTTCACTGGTACTTAGTTTGGTTTTGTGCGTTTTAATTACTATACGGAAGACAGATTTCTTTTTTTTTCTTTTCTCTCTGACAAGAAACTATAGACTATCAACAACTAGTTGTAGAAACTAGTGAAGGTGCATTGCTTTTTAATTTCTCTAATCTCACATCTGGAATTGCCTCATGAGGTCGATTAAAGAACTTTTCCCAGTATGCATAATAATATTAGCTTTCTCTCTACTTCCCTTGGTGGATGCCTCGGAAGGTGATAGACTACCTGATTTTGCTGTTTGTCTACAGCACTGTAATACGAAATTTGAGTGTGAAATTCCCAAATTTGCAAGGAGAGATGATTACGACGGGGGTAGTAAATCTGCAAGGACAGAATACGCAAACACATTAGAGGATGCCTTAAATCGTTACGAATTAAACTACATAGTGAGAACACTTTTTGGTTGGGACTGTTTACTGAATTGTAAGTACAAGTGCGTCAGATATGTCACAGAAAATCGGATTTCGGATGGGCTCAGAATTGTTCAATTTTTTGGTAAATGGCCATTTATAAGAATCTGGGGAATAACGGAATTCTTTTCCACTATATTCTCGATAGCAAACTTTTATGCCAACTATGTTAACATAGGGAAGATTTACTTTCAGTATTCCAAGAATAAGAGAGATACGACTTCTTCCAATGGATATCACGTGATGTACTTCCAGTATCTTACCTTACTTGTTATATCATGCGTAGGATGGACATTTAGCACGATCTTCCACATCCGAGACACCCCATTGACGGAGACTCTAGACTATTTTGGAGCCATCGCTATAATCATGTGCAATTTTAACGTAATTGTGATTCGATACTTCAAATTGTATTTACCCTCTAGTAAACCAAAATTATTGCTATTCCAAGCCTCACTTTTGGTTGCATACTTGTTCCATGTTACAAAGTTATTGAATTTTTGGGACTATGTTTACAACGTGAAATTTAATCTCTTTTTTGGACTTTCCTCATTGATATTATGGATACTTCATTCTAAAAATGTTCAGTCAGTTTATTTGAAGAATTTCCATATTTACAGTAATTCCATACAGTTGTTGCCGTTTGAAACAAAGATTCTTGCAAAATTGGATCACTTGGTTATTCCACTATCAAAAAAGCCTAGATTGATACCACTTTTACCTATATTTCTTAATGGGGTGCTTCTTTTCGGTATTCTGCTCGAAATGATTGACTTTGTACCGATCTACTTGCTAGTAGACGCACATAGTTTATGGCACTTAGTAACAATATTTCCAAGTTTAGTTTGGTTTGATTGGAATATCTGGGATATGGAGTTGATGAGATTGAGCAGTGATATAAATAAATTTAATTAGAATAGATCCAATTCAATAAACAATCTACGTAGAGCCACATATGTCTTGATAGCTTCCATTATTTGCCCTGAGCGAGTTAAGATTAGAATTTACGAGAATACCACTTAAAAAAGCCAGAGCAGTCTGCACTAGGTAAGATCTGCAGCCCTGCTTCAAAATTTGGTATACTATGACATACGATAGAGCACTACCTACAGTTGCTTCTTTACAAGCCTTGAGATATTCTTGTTTGAATTTCAAATTTATCACTGAGAAGGTCACAGTTGCCAGTATTGAGTCTATAAACTACACGAATCTGCAACCCTGGTCCACAATGGGGTACAATATAATAGACGATAGAACACTACATACAGCTTTACTCTTTATAATATTTATTAGTATATGCAGTATTAGGTGGAAGTGAGTTAAGAACGTTGCGAACTGCAACGTCCCCATTTTAAGTTTGCAAAGGATAGCCAGCAATAAGGAGTGCTCAGAATAGTAGCCAAAGCACAGCACTAGATTTCAAAGCACAAGGAATGGTTAAATTTAAAAATGAAAGAGAATAGCACTAACTATTAATGCGTATGTGTTTATGAATATGAATATGAATATGTGTAATGTGTGTATGTGGGCGGAACTCCCTCATTTGCAAGTTCATGCAGTTCGGAAAAAGTAGTACGAACAATGAACTAATTCGGGACGACATTGAAATTTCCAAGTGAAATTTGAATGAGAGAATTTCCCGATACGATAAAATTGAATACAAAAGTGGCAAGGCTCTAATGTACTCTCAAGTTATCAAGTTCGAACTCATTTACTGTCCATGACTTTAAGGTATGCAGGAGATCATCGACTATAGTGTCAAACTTGAAGTTTCTAGAAGGAGATTCAAACGACTCGACGTCTGAAAGCTCAGGGGTGCTCGATAATGATGGTGGTGTAGAATCTGGTGTATGCGACATGGGTAAAATACCTTTCAATTTTCTACTAGATCTGTTTCTTTTTTTCACCATGTTGTTGAGTTTACTTTTTATAGCAAGTGTTTCCTTAGGAGAGCTTTTTATTATGTAGAAGACTATGGTGAAAACTACCAAAACTCCCAAAAGGATGCACGATATATAGAGCAACAGGGAAGCTGCCACTTCGGTTTCGCTACCGCTACTGTAAAGAGGTTTGGTAGAGGAATAGTCGAAATTTCCCAACCCCCTTTCCTTTATGCTCATGAAACCCATCTTCTTATTTGAATCTGAGGGTGGTATTACGTAGTCGACATCGCCTGTATCGTAGTAAGCGTGCTCCCTAAGGAGGCTAGAGTCTCTGAAAGGATCAGGAACTCCCATATTTGATATATATAACTGTTTTAGAACTTCTTTCAAGGCTTAGTTAAAGAAACTAAAAAAAGAAAATTCTTTCTTCTCTGAAAAAGAATATCAAGTATATATAAAGATTCCGAACTCTACCCCTTGTGGATCGGTCAAGATTTTTCTGGATTTGATTAAATAAAGCAAAAAAAAAAAAAGTGTGCGTCTAGTCTATTGATGAGGTACGCGAGTAGACGAATGTGGTGATGCAGTTCAGACACACAATAGGACGACGGAAAACAAAGTGCTGGGCTCAACACAAGTTAGGATATAACTCGATTATATTTTTTTCAATTGAAAGCTCAAGGAGTATATATATAAGGAAAGAATCTGACAGTATCCTATAAATATTCAAGATGATCACGTCTTGCAACTTCTAAAAAAAGCTTGTACTAGGTTTATTTTCTTAGCCGTTTGGATCTACATTGCAACTCATTCTATATTTAGCACTCTTTGTGTAATTTTATGTCTTCTTAATTGGTGCGAAGTGTAAAGTCTAAATGACGTAATTTTCGCAATTTAGTATCAGAAAAGGAGAAATCTTTTCTCATAACCTTCTCCCTATTATTCTTTGAGTAGCAACAAAAATAATTCGCCGTTTCTATTATGGGTGTATATTGTAGAGGTCTATTGTATGTAGATAAATATATAAACTAAAAATGGTAGGTGTATGATAAGTATTCAAAAAGAGTGTACAAGGAAGTGAATTGTGTAAAAGTTGAGAAATTTCTTCAAAAAAGAACATTGAAGGAACTAGAATAAAATGAAACCACTCAATCCTCCTGCCTTGAAGTATAGTTTAGTCGAGTTGAGCGCTCTGGGCTCATATAGCTGGGCCCATATAGCAAGACTTAGTGGATTTTCAATATTTGGGGTCTTTTTTTGGCCCTTTGGTAATTTGATTCTATTTCTTTCTAAATAGTCCCTTTATTCCGCCACTCTTCTTTTGCTTTGGTAGGGGTTGCATTGCATCTTTCCCTTTTTTGTTGGAGTAAAATAGCTCTTCAGCTTCTAGAATTGGAACACTTAAATCGGTCGTGGTTTTACCCGTTTTCACCGATAAGATTGAATCCGCTCCGCTAAAGGTGGAGCTTACTATGGAAGGGTTTCTAGAGTCTGAAAGTGACCAGCTTGCATTTCTAGGTATGGCATTGGAATTATTAGCATTGATTGTCTCTGTTGAGCTTTGAACTTGGCTGGGGATATTTGTATTTATGGGCGAAAGTTTAGTTTCATAATTTTCTCTTTTATGAATTAACTCTACGAAGGTGAAATCCATGAATTCGTCCCATAATTTGAAAGTCTTTAGGCATTTTTCTTTAGACTGTGCACTCCCTCCATTTGGTCTTAATGTAGAGACAATATTGCTCAGTATCGTAGACAAAAGTTTCTTGATTAAAATCAATTCCACTTGTGCTAGCTGTCGTGCCGAGTAATCTCTGCCAAATCTGAACAACCGGCTGTGTACACTACTCATTATATTGAACCACTCGTAATTATCATCTCTCATGTAGAAGAAATAATGCTCAGCAAGTTCTGATTTAAATTTGGCTAATTCAGGTGCTTCCGTCGATATTTCCAAGATTCTGATGTGGTATAAAAGGTAATCAACCACCTCAATGTAGAAGCTTTGTAACTGGTTTATCGCTGGTAAATATTCAAAGTATTCTGGTTCTTCTATCTTGAAATCTTGATACACACTGTTCCAGAATTGGCCGGATTCGAATACAGTACGCATGCCCCTTTTTTCGCAGCCAATTTTTGCATTGTTACCGCCTAAATAGTCGCCATACAAATCATCTACTGTGGTAGCGCTTGCACGGCTAGCGTTATCTGGGGAAATACTTAAACTGCGAATTTCCAAATTTCTTTCTCGCTCTTCTTCTTCACTAGCATCTTCTTCTTCTTCTTCCTCTTCTTCACTTTCGTTGATAAAGGCGGCATCCAACCCCATGGATGGCAATCCCTTTACCACTTTATGACTCTTATTGTTTATTCTTTGAATTCTCTTCATGTAGCTCAACCTGGGCTTTGGTATGTTTTCCTTAGTCTTTTTCTCAGTTATTTTTTGATCTACTACAAAGTCTTCAAAGTATATATACCTAAGCATATTCAAATTTTTGCGTGAAATCAAAAAGTTGGAGTTTGAGTCCATTGAATCATGGAGATATTGGGAATTCATTTTCTGATTTAAAACTTTATAGTGACAATCGAGAATTTTATTGAGTTTTCTCTCATAGCGTATTACTGCAAGATCGGGTGGTGTTATCAAAGTCTCTGCATTGACATAGCAATTTTTATTGATATCGAAGACCATTTTGCGCTTCCCGCTTTTGCTGGAGGAAGTTGAAGAGGTGGAAGTCGATATGAAGGATTTGGCATCTGCATTACGGCGACCAGAAGAGATCGAGTTCCTGCTACTTGATTGAATTGAACGCTGAGACGATGCCGCCCCATTATTTTTCCCATTTGGTAGCCTTTTTTTCTCAACCGCTTTGGCTGAGATTAGCATGTAGTGTGACATATTTTTGAGTGTTGATAATCGATAAGTAAAGTTGTGGTAATTGGTTCCCCAACTGTTTCGGAAAGACTAACTATGTCAATATACCTTGTGTCATATATATACGGAGATATATATATATATATGTATAGATGTGCCAGAATAATTAGACTTTTGGCTTATATGTTTACTTGATGATGCGCAACACTAATTAAGCTTTGATGTCGTAATGATTTTTCAAACGAAACCTATTTTCGGATAAGATTTCGCCCTTATTATTTTTATTCCTATTTCCGACGTTTATATAGCTCTAAGTCGAATTGTCGCTGCTCTCAATGTAATGTTACTTTATTATTTGAGAAAGAAAAGTCTAAAATACAGTTGGCGAAGTGGCTGAGAGTAGTTAAATAAACTCTCTCTAAAGGGTAAGCGAAATTTGTAGAACTATGCAAACCTACGAAAAACAAATACAGGACTTGATGGAAAATTATACCTTTCGATATTAGTGAATTTCTATTGTCTACAGAGATTCGGTTTAAAGATATAACAATAGGGAATGCCCGTAATATATAATACCATTTTTGCTTTTAGAGCCATCGTTAAGAGCTAACATGAAATTTCGTGATTACAGAAAATATTGCCGAGTAGTTTTTAGCCTTATGCAACTATGCAGCATATACTGCATGCCCCCAATTCGGGAAAATCAAATATGCACCATACATGGTAGCGCCTTCAACTGAAGTTTGAATCCAAAGATGACGAAATTTTTGAAACGGAAGTGGAGGTTAAAAAATATACTCTGGGGATATGTTCCAAGATAATAAGTTATGAAAACAAGAGTCCAACATATGACTTCGAAGGGGAGACAGCTGGCACATGAAAAAAAAAAAAAGACCCAACACTCCATCACCTTTATTGTCGCTGTGCGCTGACGGTTTATATCGCAGTTACGTCTTGCATGCTATTGTGAATTTCTCGCTTTGGAAATAACGCCCTTCCAGGAACAATAGATAATCGAGATTAGGAGTCAAAAAGACGTACGGAGAAGTGACACTTATCCGAATACATTAGACTGTACCTTGCCGCTAAGGGAAAGACAATGCTGGAACACATTACATCACATGGTATGAAAGTAAAGATAAAAAAAGTCCTAAAAATGCTTAAAAAATACGGTAATACCACTCCATTGAGGAGATGAACGGTGTAAGGGGAAGAAGAAGGAATGTACTCTGTCTCCACTGGAATAAATAATAACGCTTACCTCACTGATCTAGAAACGAAGAAATTATTATTATTTCAGTTCAACCTGCTGAGAAAACTACGTCATTGCTATGAAATGAAAAAAAATAAAATAAAATAAAGTAGGTACGCTATGGAAAGCTATTTGAAAATGATAACTTACACCTCATCCCTCTTGTGAACTATTAATTAGTTAGCTGTGATAAGCCCAAAGATGTAGCATACTGGCATGCATTGATATGAGGATCCACCTATATTGGATAATCCTATTTAAGTCCCACCGTTTCTTTATCTCGAGCTATGAAAAAGTGCCGCGTCGTATAAATGAAATAGCCGCAACCTCTTCCCTATCATAGATAACTCACAAATGAGTGCATAATTCATGGAAAAGTGTGCTTAGCAATATACCACATTCTCCCATAACGTAGTGGGGGTGGTTATTTTCTGTTGTACACGATCATTAAGTAGCCTCTCCTATGTTAAGCCAGAGCTCCCCCATACGCTGTATTTCATTTCAAGGACTTTGTACAGTTTTTAAAGCTAAATTTTATGCAGCTTTTCGCCTACTTAACGATTCTCGGTGACTGCTTCATTGTTAAGGCACTGTTGATGAAAATTTAAAGTTTGGCACTCAAGTCTACTAGGAATGGCATTAAAAATTTCCAATTGCTGATGCAGTTGTGTTACCAACTGATGGTTTTCAATGACAGAATTAGAGAAAGATTATTTTGTAAGTGAAGCAAAGGCAGTGCGTACCAATTGGCTTCCGCTCAACATAACATTCCCACTTTTCACTTCAATTTCTTTCCCCCCTTTTACTTCTCTTGAGCATTTCGGGTGGTGCATTTAGAAAGGTGAAATTCGCTAAATAGGAGTTAAAATTTAAATAGTTGACGCTAACCTAAAATTGTATTTTTCAATCTGGAGAATGTACCTCTGATCAGAATGTACTTCTGATCAGAATGTCATCTGATGGATCTTGAAATGTTGTTAATTACATTACTAATACCTTTCTGTTTGATTATATACTTAGCAACAAGATAATGTTCTTAAACTAGCTTATTTTTCATGTGCTAATGCCATAGTCTACAGATCTATTGATCTAATGCATTTTCCATGTTTCTTTTGGAGCAAATTTTTAATTAGCATGAGACCAAAATAGACTGTGCGAGGCTATTTCAGACTATTTGATCTAATAATAACGGTTAAAATGGTGGTGATTGTCTTGCTAGCCGGGATTCAGAGTTTCTTCTAGAGCCCAGACTCGGGTTCCTTTTTTTTTTGGCTCCTTAAAGCTTATATTCAATTGGTGCTTCTACATGATTTCATTCAAACTTGTACCTTTGTCTAGAATCCTGCATTCACCGTTCTTCAATATGCCAGGAATCATGCACTCTGCCTTGTAGATTTTGCATTCTAATTTTAGTATAGCACATTTTCTCGCAAGAGAACATGTTAGTATGAAACCTCATTATTAGCAAGGTTCTAGAATGCATTGAGATCCATACCCTCTTGCAGATTATAAATCGTACAGCTACTTGTCATACAGTCCTGAATCAAATATACGATGTGGAACGAAAAATGATGAATCGTGTACCGAGAAAATGGAATTCAGAGCTTTTTTTTCCGTCCCATGTATTCGACATCCGTGCACCAAATTGCGAACTCCGGGACCATATTAGTTTTTCACCTTGTCCACAGTAGAGAAGTAGAAGAGAGCTAGACGGTGTAGAACACACCAGCGATGCAGGTAGCACCTTGTGAGTCGAATCTAAGCATTACCGATCCAGAAAAGCATAGCACTAGACTACTTCTAGCAATTGAGCCGAGAATGGAAAAAAGAAAAGAATTCCAAATCATGCCACCCTGGGCTGTTCTCTCTTATTTTATTCGTTCGCAGCGGAAAACTGTCTCAAAATAGTATACCAACCAATTTCACGGAACCACGAGAATTTCATGTTAACGCTCTGGGTGCCAACAAGAACCCAGGGAAAGGAAAACAAACCAAGAATAAGAACAAGCAAGAAAAAGACAAGAACAAGAACATGAACAATACCATTCAAAGTTGAAAATCCACACCGTTTCTCGATGCAGCCCTGCTCACCTTCGGATCTCTCAGCACCAAGTCCATGTCGCGAGCCTTTATTTGTTCCAGCCGTTGTCTCGGGCGCAGACCCACCTACCAACCTCTACCTCTCCACACTACCAGTGAGCGCCTATTCGCGAAAATCTAACGCTTCGCGCTACCGCCGCTGACCTTTCCTTCTCTAAGAGCCGTTAACGCTGCTCTAACCCCGGTTGAAATCGGTGCATGTTGATAGGTTATACCCCACACACTCCACACCAAAAAAAAAACGAGCAGCCCCGATCTCTCCCGAGGGCCCTAAGATGGATATAAACTGACTAATCCGCACCCTTAGTGGATGAAAAATTGGCAGAGGAAAAATTGGCAACACAGTCTAAGGGAAATCAAGTCAGTTTTGTTTGTTTCCACGCTTTATTGACCTCAATTGACTAAGATAGTATCAACCAGATGCCTGTAGATAAAATTAAAGTTGTAACCCCAGTCGTTGACTTGGACGGTGATGAAATGACCAGAATTATCTGGAACTTCATCAAGGACAAGCTCATCTTCCCCTATCTTGACATTGATCTCAAGTACTACGACTTGGGAATTGAGTACAGAGACGAGACCGATGATAAGGTCACGGTGGATTCGGCCGAGGCCATTTTGAAGTATGGGGTCGGAATCAAGTGTGCCACAATTACCCCAGACGAACAAAGAGTCAAGGAATTTGGATTGAAGAAGATGTGGCTCTCTCCAAACGGTACCTTAAGGAACATCTTAGGTGGTACTGTGTTCAGAGAACCCATTGTCATCGACAACATCCCAAGAATCGTGCCAACCTGGGAAAAGCCAATCATTATAGGCAGACACGCATTTGGAGATCAGTACAAGGCTACCGACATAATTGTACCAAAGGCCGGTAAGTTGCAGCTTGTTTTCAAGCCAGAAGATGGATCTGAGGAGTCCGTATACAATGTGTATGACTTTGATGCCCCAGGTGTTGCCTTAGCCATGTACAACACCGACAAGTCCATCACGGACTTTGCCGAATCCAGTTTCAAGTTGGCTCTCGATAGAAAGTTAAACTTGTTCCTGTCCACCAAGAACACCATTTTAAAGAAATACGACGGTAGATTCAAGGATATCTTTGAAGGTTTGTACGAAACTAAGTACAAGAAGGATTTTGATGCAGCTGGTATTTGGTACGAGCACAGGCTCATTGACGATATGGTTGCGCAGATGTTAAAGTCTAAGGGTGGGTACATCATTGCCATGAAGAACTACGACGGTGATGTCCAATCAGATATCGTTGCTCAAGGGTTCGGATCTTTGGGTTTGATGACCTCAGTGTTGACAACTCCAGATGGAAAGGCCTTTGAAGCCGAAGCTGCTCATGGTACCGTCACGAGACACTACAGACAACACCAACAGGGTAAGGAAACTTCTACCAATTCAATTGCGCTGATCTACGCCTGGACCAGAGGGTTAATCCAAAGAGGTAAATTAGATAACACACCAGATGTGGTTGAATTTGCCGAAAATTTGGAAAAGGCCGTCATTGAAACTGTTTCCAAGGATAATATCATGACCAAGGACTTGGCATTGGCCCAAGGAAAGGTTGATAGAAGCAGCTACGTCACTACGGAAGAATTCATTGATGCTGTAGCAAATAGATTGAACAAGAACTTAGGTAGAGCTTAAATGAGAAAACTTAATAATTTGAATAAATCTGTTTATTGAGAACTTTAAATGGAAACTTATACTGTAGACTGGGCCTATATAGAATTCAACTGTAGCTGCAATAGTGAAGTAAGAGATAGACCCTGTTACCGACCTTCTTCCCAGTCAACCGCTAAGCGTTACCATCTTCCGAGAACCATCCTGCATATAGTCGTATCTGCAAGAGTGAAAACGAAAAATAAAAAAAAAATCACAAACGACAGAGAAGAGGATGGTCACTACACTCTTCTCTTTTTTAACAGTGGTAGGTCAGAATATTGCCCAATGAACGTGGGATCCATCTTGAACAACGACTCTCCACCGAGCGACAATGAGACAGCATCGGTTGCACCCAAAAGACCAGACTTTAACCAGCAAAGACACTCGCTAGTCAACTTATTGAACGACCCTGGTCCAGAGCGGTCTCCAACTCAGTACAGCAGTACTTCTCCACAAGTGACACCTTCGAAGGAACATGAGGAGTATAAAGTTCCCAAGCCTGTGACCAGCTCGCCATACCGATCACCGATGATGAAGAGGAACTCAATTGCTAACATCACTAACGACAGAGACGTAGATATTAACACTGGCGAGACTACGTTGAACATAAGTAGGAAGTCGAGCATGAGCGAGAGCGATATCAAAGAGATAAGAGAAGAAAAGACTGAAGAAGTGAAGGAAGAGAAGCCTGAAGTTTCCGTGAAAGTAAGCAAAGAAGCCCCAAAGGAAGAGGTGAGGGCTCCTCTGGAAAACAAGAAACCAATACCCACCGCTGGGAAGCCCAGAAGATATGAAAGACCTCCAATATGGGCACAGGAATGTGGACCGGGTGCGTTCCAAAGCAACGGAGGAGCTGCAGTCCACCACAGGGAGAGCAGCAGTGACCAAATCAATGGAGACAATCGCACCACAGGCCATTTATCGTCGAAGCCAGTGTATGACCCATCTCACACGGAGTCCGTAGATTTAGAGTGCTCTATAACAGGTATAATCCCTCCACCTTCAGTGACCAGAACTATTGCTGAGTGGATCTACGCCAACTTCACAGAGATTCCCGACGACAAGCGTAAGCATGTAGAATTGGAGCTTAAGTTTGGAACCATCATAGACAAGAGAGCTGGCCACAGAATAGACATCAATGTGCTGACCGAATGTATATTCACAGACACATCAAGCACGTACTTCGATATAGGAGTGCATGAAGTTGGCTGGACAGATATGTGCAAATTTCTTGACGACTTGGAAAGGACTTATCAAGAAGATCAACGTAAGAGCCAACCTCAGTTGAAAGTACCCAAGAGAAAGTTCAATAATTTAGAAAGTGATATCACCGATACATTCTATCAAATAGTTGCTAGAAATGAACAGCCAAAGACGATCAGAATATCGAAAGAAAACCAATTGAACCCTCCAAGGTACACAGCGATTAATAAGCAGAGGATCTCCGACTTATTTATTCACAATCCTTCATCCATGTATGATTTAAGACTCTCGTTGAGTTTCGAAAACCCGATTCCAGAGGCAGATATAGAGAGTATATTAAAGAAACAGACGCCAACCTTGACCAGAGTTAAGAAGAGAACGTCGTGGTCTCATAGACCTACGGTTACAAGATTTGACATGACCCGAGTACTTCAGCCGAGAGAACTGAAAAATAAAATGGGTAAGAAGATCATTGAGCAGGACCAAAGTTTTGAAGTAGAGTTAGAAATTGATGTGCCAGAGTTGTTTACTGGATTTGATTTATTTAAAAGTGGTCTGAATCTGATTAGATTTGAAGAATTGGTGGAGATTTTTGTCAACAATGCACGCTGCATGAACAATAGGGTGACCAAATTGGCCAACAAATAGAACAGGAAATAGAGCAGGAAACACTTTTGCTCCGCTGAAAAAAACTTCCAAGAAAGAGGCATTCCATATTTCCAGAGTAGACGAAATCTGAGCTATGAGACGAAACGAGAGAGGGGGGTGGCTCCAGAGCTCAGAGTGGACGGTACAGGACATACATACATACACATATATAAATATAAACATGCTTCTATATATAATCATATTTATAAATGTACATTGCAAAATATGAAGCGATAAGCTGTATAGTCAATCAGACAGTGCTCACTGTAAATGCGAACCTTGTAGTTTGGGGAATACAATGTGCATAATCCATCTCTTCACATAGCTTATGCCTAGTGCCTCACAACAATCACCTCCAGCTACCCACCTGGGCCATCTACCCACCAGGGCCATCTACATGTCCCAGTTTGTAACAGCCTCGACACGATTTCCCTTTTCGGTGTATTTTTTCACTCGTGTTGCATCCTGCATACAACCAACGTCCGTAAACCAAACGAGTCAAATCAAACAACGACGGCTAGAGCTACGCCAGAGACGACTATCTTCTTGCAAGCGTTGGTAGGAGTAGTGTTTAACTCGTAGAATACAAAGGCATTTGAATACAGAAGCAACCCACATAGGTTCTGTGAAAATCTGCCCTGCTACACCGCGTTTTTATCCTTTTGACATTGCCATAGCCAGGCTCACCCATCCATCGATAACGTACTGACAAGATGATGCCCATAATTTATCTAGCTGCTGGCATCGCACTTATATTCGCTGCGATATATGGAGTCATCATATTCTTCTCTCATTACCCCAGAGAATCCACTCCTATAGAGCTCTTGTACATAACCAACGACTCGCTGAAACCACTGGCCACTGGCGAGAGCCAGGCCACACACCCGTTGCCAGCGCGTATCAAATCAACAGACACCCTGTTAAAGGCTATTGACGGTATTGAGATCTCTGTAGTGATTCCCTGCTACAACGAAGTAGAAAGGTTGGGTAAGATGTTGGACGAGTGTGTGGAACACCTTGAACTGAACTACAGAGGGAAATACGAAATCTTGATAGTCGACGATGGTTCCAAAGATGGAACCGCTCAGTTTGCGCTCACCAAGGCCACGCAGCTTGGAGTGAAACCTCACGTGTTGAGAGCGGTTCAGCTCTCGAAGAACAGAGGGAAGGGAGGTGCTGTTACACACGGATTGTTGCACACCAGAGGGAGGTTGGCGTTGTTTGCTGATGCCGACGGAGCTACCAAGTTTGGGGACGTGGATAGAATGGTGGAATTCTTTGCGAAGGATCTGGACGATAGCTTGACTGGCAGAGTAGCCATTGGATCTCGTGCTCACATGGTCAATACTGATGCTGTGGTGAAAAGATCATTCATTCGTAATTTCTTGATGTACGGGCTCCACACATTGGTGTACGTTTTCGGGATTAGAAAAGTCCAGGACACTCAATGTGGTTTCAAGATGTTTAATAGACCAGCAATCGCCAAGATTTTCCCCCACATGCATACGGAAAGATGGATATTTGACGTGGAAGTATTGCTATTGGCAGAATTGCAGAGCATTCCCATGAAAGAGATCGCTGTAAACTGGGAGGAAATTGATGGGTCCAAGGTGGATTTGGCCAAGGATTCTATTGGCATGGCCATCGACTTGGTGGTCACCAGAATGGCCTATTTGATGGGAATTTACAAGCTTAATGAATGTGGAAGATTGGGGTTGGAGAAAAAGAACCAGTAGAAGTAGGCAGATGCATGCGGTAAGTAAAATGTTAAGATATTTAGGAAGAAATGCTTACAGATAACCCATTCGAAGTAGCCAAGTTTAGTGTACTGTAGTCAATACCAATGGATCCAAAGAGCAGACCCTCTGCCTCTCGTAGTGGACTAGGAAAAGGCTTAGGGATCTCCGGTGAGATGAGCAAACGCTCGTGAGAATGTCCAGTCGCTACGAAATAACTCTCTTAGTCAACAGTAAGCCCATAATTTCTCACCTCACTTGTATAGCTATGCAATACCGCTGGATAGCTGCAGCTTCAGTACTTCTTCTTGCCAAAAGAGCTCATCCTTCACCAGCTTGTGATGATCCTGTATCTAACCTATTGTCAAAAACCAAACAATTAACTTTCAGAAATTATCCGATATAGTGTAACGGCTAGCACGGTTCGCTTTCACCGAGCAGACCCGGGTTCGACTCCCGGTATCGGAATTCTCTTTTTTTTTTTTGCATTTCGTCAGAATTCGAACTGATAGTATACTACGTTTATTCAACCTAGATAGATTCGCTAAAAACTTTCACAAGGGTGTCAATTTCATCACCGGAAGATACTGAATTGTTTACAATTCCATCCACACTAACTGTAGGGGTGACATGGACACCTACACCTCTCAAATATTTGGTGAAATATTTCACATCAACAGTCGCACCATTTCCCTTATTGGTTGGGTTTCCGTCCTTTACGATGGTCAATTGGTCTAAGATCTTGGATTTTGGAAATGGTAATCCAAGGCTATCAAAGCCTGGCAAATCCGCGATTGACTTGTAAATTTCATTTCTATTCAAGTCAGCATTGGCTTCATCGAAAAATTTCTCCTTATTTTTGAAAATCAAGTTGGAAAATTCCCAGAACAATGAATTGGTATTCTTTGCTGAAGGGTCTTCCCTCAACAACTTGGCAACAACGAGGGAGAATTCATTCAAAAACTCAGAATTCGGGTGCCAAGGTTGGATAACATTGACGTACACAAATTGGAATTTATTTGGATATTTTTCGTTAAGTTTAGGGATTACTGATTCCTTCAATTTGAAGAAGATTTTGGCACTAAATGGACAGTTATAGTCCAAATATAAATTAACTGTGTGAGGAGCAGTCTTGGCAGTTGCAAACTCTGCAGCAGAATAGAAGTAGTGAGTAGTGGAATACTTAGGAGAAATCATTTCAAACTTGGTCTTGCTAGGAAGAAGGAATAGAAGCAAACAGGCAAAGATACATATACGAAAAAACATTCATAAAGCAATGCTTATTAGAGTCCTTGTGGCCTAGCGAGAGATACTCGCTAATTTTTTCGGGTGTGGCTCTTGCTCCAGGCTAATTTCATGTTAATTTGGCGGGGGCTATACGCTAAAAAAAAGAAAAAAAAAAAAGCAAACCAATCGATTGTGCTTACCCAATGCTTAGATCAGCTCGATCTGTCTCTTTCGCTCTCTCTTTACATAGATATCGGTTTTCTAATTTCTATGGTTTCATTATTTGTATTACATAGCTGAGATACTACCCTATATTACACTTATATACACTCTTCGTAAAATTATTGAAGGAGTCAGATCTTTAGCTGACTTTGTATGGATTTTAATGTCTTCTCGCTGTATGTTTTGGGTTCTTGGCCCACCGAGTCCACCTTTGCGGAGTTAACTATACCACCCGTAGGCTCCCTACCGTCTCCACCACTGGTATCTTTTTCTTTCCTTTGCCTCTTTTGTAAATTACCCATATTAAACCTCACTCCGGAAAAGCCAATAGAAGGTGCGGGAGATACCACTTTCGGTATGCTGACGTGAGCTTTCTCTGGACTACTTAATATATGCTCAGCTAGGTTGGGCTGGATCGCTGTCTGAGAGGAGCCTACGCTTGAATTGCCAACCTCTACATAATTCGATCCGTCTTTGTCTCGAGACAGAATGATCTCCTGTTTATCTCTACCAGCTCCAGTACCCGCACCAGTACCAGCTCCAACCCTAGGAATGCTTTTGCTGATTTCTGCTAACCCTGGCACGATGGGCTGATCCACCACATTAGAAGGGGCAATTCTAGAACCATTTACTACCCCATTACTGTTGAAATTGTTTTCTACATATCTGGAATCTACGCCGCGTATTTTAGGTTTTACAGAACCAACAGCAAAGTCACCAATATTCGATGCACTCAGCTCTTTCCTTCCGTCCCACTGCTCCACCTCTTGAGTCTGCTCTTTATCCAATCTCAAATTCTTAATCTTGATTTTCATTGAAGAGTTTGGGTCTCCTTTCAATTTCTTAGCCACAGAATCTAGGTCCCCATCTTTTAATCTACGCTTTTTCCATTCATCGGAAGCAATTTTTTCTTCAAACTCTTTCATCTTGATAAGCGACTCCTGTCGTTGTTTCTCCAACTTCAATATTATACTGGTTTTCCTCATTTTGAATGAATGGTCCGAACTTGGAAACTCCTTTCCTTCAGATGCCCATATATTACCAAAAGCCTTTCGATACCACCTATCTTCATCAGCCATTGTGTACTCTAAATATACATAAATATAAAACAATTGGAAGTTTAAGAAATACAAAAACATTGCAGCTGTGTTTTGTTTACCCAGAAAAATAAGAGGGCTGGTATACGCGAGCGAGTTAGCGGAGTCGCCCCGACAGAAATAAAGTTTAGTGCGAAAAATAATTAGAGTCGGATGATGGATCCGCTAAGGTAGGAGTGATGGATAGGGTTATCATTGTGGATGGGTAGCCTACATCAATACGATAGAGGATAAAATGAGTAGGACTATATTCTTGTTTTGTGTTCTTTTTCGCAGATTTCATCTTGCTAGTCTTTCTCCCACACTTTCTGTTGTTTTTTCACTTCGTGCTACTGTGACTGAAGGCTAATGGCTGCGAATTTTTATTAATATACAATCAAACAACCTAAACCAATTTTATACAAACATCTCAGCTCCAAATACCACCATTTCTCTTCCCGCATGCTTTTTACTTTACACAACGATAGCAATTTTGCACTTATCGTACAAGTTTTCGTGGAACTTGCCATCGTCATCAATTTCTAATGCCTTCAATTGTAACAGCTGAGTCTCGGTCAATTCTACACTCTCCTCATCCACCAAATTATGATCTTCGACAAAATCATCATACTCGTTTTTTAAGTACAATTGAATATTGTTCAACTCGTCGAGAGTAATGTCTTCAGTGGTAGAGGGCGAGGTCAAAAGACGTTTGGCCAATTTCGATTTTAAATCTTGAAGCCTCAAATTCGTTGGTAAGAGTAAGACAAAGATATCTTCTTCGTAGTAAAATTTCACTTTGACCTTGCTAGCCAGTCCTTGGGCACTACCATTCCCGTTAGCATTGCCGTCGTTAGTTGAATTTTCTCTTGAAGTACTTGCACTTGTGCCACTGGGGCTATTACCTTCTGCTGTATTCAACAAAAGATTAGTAGACGACGACGATAACGATCTTTGATGGTTACCATTACCATTGCCATTATGATTATTATTATTATTATTATTAATATTATTATTATTGTTGTTGTTGTAATTATTATTACTATTATTATTATTGTTATCATTAATTTGATCATGATTAATATTATTGTTGTTATTATAGTTGTTAATCAGCTCAGGATAAGATGTCCTAGTTCCTGGTGCTGCATGAAAATTAGAATACTGACTTAATCTATCTTGATGGTAGTAAGATTTTTGGCTGATTGGCTTCAGTACTCTTCTCTCTCTCTTCCCCTCTACAACCTCCTTATCAAATCCATTCTCCAACACTTCAAATAATGCTAGCACTTCTTCACTTCTGGAAATATTCACAGGCAAAGAAATCAAGTTCCTCAAGTAGTAATCCAACTTTTCTCGTCTTAATTTACTAATGCTGTCATTAACATTGATCAATGGACCAGGGATGGATGGTATAATTCTCTTTGAATTTTCGATTTTCCCTGCCTCAAATGGGAACAATTCAAGTAATTTCACTTGAAGGTCGTAGAAGTCCTGGTAGAAACGAGAAAGGTACCTTGTCTTCCCGTTGGAAAGTTTCGCTATTATAAGATACTGGTACCTGCCATGGTCTAGTTGGTATGAATCCACCGATGCTTCCACAATGGTGGTGTTCGTGGATGACAATGAGGATCTGTTGGAGGATGCACCATTCGGATTGCCAGAGTCAATTACGCTGGACAGGCGGAAGAATTGTGTATTTGAAGACAATGCAGGCGGAGTCGAGGAAATTGAACCCAATGGGATAGTTGATGCTTGATACTTTGCAGTTTGATCCTTCCATTGCTCCACAGTAGGGATCTTAAAGGTTTGTATTAATTTAACGATATCGTTACTCTCCAATTCTACAGGTGTTGGCGTACTGCTGGAAACCAAATCGATGATCTGAACGTATGAGACTGGGACCAAACCGGGTCCACCCAATCTATTTATAGGTTTGGCAATAAACCATTCAAATTCATGATGAGCACAGATGGTCAAGTTTTCTCCCACGAAAATGTCCAACTCATCCGGTCTCTCTGCCTGGAAGTCGTACAAGGTCACCGCATACAAGTTCTGGTTGGAGTTGCGCTGCTGGTAGAGATATGAAGTAGGCGAGGTGTGCAGGCTGGTAGAGCCCCCGTTTGCAGGGTGTTGGAAGGTATGTAACCCGCTCAGAGGGTGCTCGTTTTCCACCACGGAAGGTCTTGAGCGATTGAAAACCTCAAAGTAGCTGATGGGCACCATTCCTCGAGCACCTGTCATGGGGTTCGTAGCTTCGTACCATCCGTCAGGATCACTTTCCATTTCTCCACTCAACACATGGAAAAAGTCACCCTTGGTAAACGCCAATTCCCCCGGGCCCTGTGGTCTATAGTCATAGAGCGCCTTGATGACCTTTTTCGGTGACAGAAGGACCAGTTCTGCTGTGGTCATAGACGAAGATGGTATCCCTCTACTTACAGGAGAGGTATGCGAAGAACCTGAAGAGATTCGCGATATGGTGTGTTTCGGCGACGACGAAGACGACGAGGATCGTTTACTACGTCTGAAAATCATGGTTGCGGTAGCGTGGGTCTCTGTGTCGTGCGTTTGCTGCTACTGTTGAGGCCTCTCTCTATCTGTGCTGGGTCTCTTGCAATAAAGAGTGGAACTGCCAGATCAATTTCACTTTTCTCTTTTTTTCGGTCGCTACTTTTGACTGCGTTAATTTTTTTTGTGGTGAATTTTTTGTCTCAGTACTTTGTGCGTCGCAGCACCCCCTTCAACGTCAGAAAAATAAAATATGGCTATGTAGGGAGGGACATGGAGAGGAAAAAAACAGGCAAGGGGAGGAAGATGGAGAAATTCCAGAGAGGGCACGAAAGGGGTCAGGGTAGAGGCAGGCAGTACAGAGTGTATGGAGGGGAGAGCAATCAGGGAGAGAATGGAACAGTTGGTGTGAGCAGTTGTTGTGAACATTGGCATCGGGTTCATTAGTGCAAAGAATGTTATGCGGCACAGTAGACTGAGGGCCTCACTGAGGATGATGTGAAAAATTCCACTTTAAAAAAATTCCACCTTAAATTTAATTAGTTAGGCAAAGAGGGAAAAAGGCAAAGAGGAAAAAAGGGAGAAAGGAAAATTAAAAAAAACAAAAAAAAAAAAAAAAGATTATTCCTATTGTTTCACATTATACATCAATAGGAAACGATCTTTCTACAATAAGCTAGCCTACTTAAAAGAAGCCACCTTTATACCGCTTATTGATGGCCAGGACTGGCGTTTTTAGGTGTGCGCACCAATAGGGGCCAGGAAAAATTTGAATGTTGTGGTGATTGGGAGGAAACAAAGCAAGCGAAAAAGAGGAGAATAGTTTGGACAATAAGGCACTTGGAAAAAGAAGTAAACAAGAGGAGAGAAAATAGACCACAGGGATATATTGCATATTGATAAACAACGGCAAGTCACAAACAAACAAAAAGAAAACAAAAACAAAACAAATGCACTTTTAAAGTTAAGCAGTTAGCTGGGCTGGTGCTTTTTAAAGATGTTTCAACTGTGCTTGCATCTGGTGATACATTAACGTTTCTAGATTAGATGTGCTTGGGGAATGTCAGTGATGAAGAGGGGCATGCACATGCCAAATAGCCGTTACATTACCGTGCACTTTCCAAAAATATCGGGCATGATTTTTCGCATTTAGACGAGGCTAGGCGGTGGTACGGGTGAGGGAATGGCTGCGAAATGTGGGAAAGCTGCTTTAAGTTCGTTCTTCCCTTCGGTACGCCTATTACTATTCAGCAAGGTGCTTCTGCCATTATAATTTATTGGTCGAATACTACTCTATTTTGCCATATTCCAAAATGATCTCTTACAAGCAACACCCTTCTTCTATTATACCCGTCTCCTCCCTGTAACATGCTGCAGGTCATTATTTTATCTTCTCCCAACATCATCTACTCTTAAACAATAGTCTTCTCTTTCCATATAATCTTCTACGCTCTTATTACAGTAGCCATATTTTCCACTTCCATCTAATATCCTGTTCTCTTTAACAATAGTCATTTCTCTCCATATATAATCTAGTACTATTTTAATATCGTTTATATCTTTCTATCTGTCATACTAAAACATATTCTAATAACAGCCGGCATTGCTCATCTCCCTAGCCAACTAATTTGAATTGAGTGCAGCAACCTTTTCTGCTGCTTCCGTAATAGCCTCAATTATCTGATTTCTATCGGTGTGGAATACCCACTCAAGTTGCCTTGGGTTATTAATTCTAACTCCTAACTCATCAGCAAATTGATTAACGAGTGCAGGGTTTTTAAGGAAGGCTCTACCAAATTCGGCAATATCAAATGCCCCATCTTCAATATACTTGTTAGCAATTGTACCAGATTTCAATGAACCAGCACATGAAACCAAACCCGTGTCTCCGATAGCAGATTTGACAGCCTTTGCCAAGTCAGCATGAACAGAGTCAAATGCACTTCTTGCTCTAGCTGACGAGTCATTCCCACCAGATGAAATGTCAATGATATCCACACCTCTAGCAATCACCAATGGGGCCAATTTGACCGAATCTTCAATTGTCCATGAAGCAACATCATCTACTGAATTATCAGAAGCTGAAATTCTCAATGATAATGGGAAATCATTAGGGACGTTTAATCTAATTTCGTCGATAATTTCTAACAAAAATCTAATCCTGTTTTCAAAAGAACCACCGTAATCATCAGTTCTCTTATTGGAAAGAGGAGAGTAAAAGTTATTGATTAAGTAGCCATGAGCACCATGAATTTGAATAATATCGAATCCACTGATCTCAACTGCTCTCTTTGCAGCAGAACCAAATTCTTTCACAATTCTTTTAATATCCAGAACGGACAACTCTTTTGGAATAGGATAGCTACCTTGCGGTCTATGAGGAATTGGAGATGGACCGACCACTTTTTCTGGCCAACCTCCAACAGATTCGTCAGCCAACTTTTCCAAATGTTCATAATTAGGAAGCCCACTTGCTTTACGGCCACTGTGTGTAAGCTGAATTCCAACATGCTGATTTTGAGAGTGAACGAAGTCAACCACATCTTTCAATTTCTTGGCTTGCTCATCATTGAATATTGCCAAATCTCGAGGAGAACTCCCACCTTCGGGAGAGACAGAAGTTGCTTCAATGAACGACAATCCTGGACCACGTTTGATGATTTCACCATACTGAACTACGTGCCATGGTGTTGCTTCAAACTTGGAATTGGCAGAATATTGAGCCATGGGCGCCAATCCAATTCTATTTTGCAAAGTGAGTCCTCTAACCTTCAACGGTTGGAATAATTTAGGAATCTCCTTTCCATCTGGCTGAGGTACAACAGCACTACCAGCTTGTAATATTTGCTTTGGAGTGAAGTAAGGAACACCCTCAGCTGCACTAACAGACTCGTGCAAACTCATTCTTTATTTAATGATTTAAAAATTTGCAGCAATTGAACTTTGAGGATATTTCAAGCTTGATGTTCTCTCGAGTAAAGGGGCTTACACCTACTGTAGTATTTATACATTGGGCGCCATGTCGAACTATTCCAACTTTTAGTAAGCAGGTGAAGAAGCAAACGGCTGCCTGATTAGTGATCTTGCATAGGTGCTTAGCTAAGATTGTGTCAAGCCTAGTTAGCCACAGGTGAAAAACTCGGATATTACATGGGCACGTGACTGAAGTTCAAAGACTACATGAGATATGCAGCATACGATGTACAGGCACTGGAATTTTACACTCTACAAGCATAGCCTTGTAGATATTTGTATTTGCTATTGAATTCTATGTTCTTCTACCCCATTTTACCTCCTGAAGCCATTGGTATAAACAGAATATCCGAATAAATCATGTAAAATGATTCAAAGTTAATGCCATGAAAAATCACTGAGAATGCATATATTACTGATGTTCAATACACCAGGAACATTTTCTTCTACTTATAATATAATCTCTTTATGTCCAACTTCCTAATTTTTGTTCAAAATACTCACCTGTGTCGCTCATTTCCTTAGCCAATTAACTTAAATTGAGTGCAGCAACCTTTTCTGCTGCTTCAGCAATGGCCTCAATCATTTGATTTCTATCGGTGTGCAATGCCCACTCAAGTTGCCTAGGGTTATGAATTCTAACTCCTAACTCATCAGCAAATTGATTAACGAGTGCAGGGTTTTTAAGGAACCCTCTACCAAACTTGGCAATATCAAATACTCCCTCTTCAATATACTTGTTAGCAATTGTACCAGATTTCAATGAACCAGCGCATGAAACCAAACCCGTGTCTCCGATAGCAGATTTGACAGCCCTTGCCAAGTCAGCATGATCAGAATTAAATGAATTTCTTGCCCTAGCTGACGAATCATTCCCACCAGATGAAATGTCAATGATATCCACACCTCTAGCAATCACCAATGGGGCCAATTTGACCGAATCTTCAATTGTCCATGAAGCAACATCATCTACTGAATTATCAGAAGCTGAAATTCTCAATGATAATGGGAAGTCCTCAGGAATATTAGCTCTGATTTCATCAATAATTTCTAACAAAAATCTAATCCTGTTTTCAAATGAACCACCGTAATCATCAGTTCTCTTATTGGAAAGAGGAGAGTAAAAGTTATTGATTAAGTAGCCATGAGCACCATGAATTTGAATAATATCGAATCCACTGATCTCAACTGCTCTCTTTGCAGCAGAACCAAATTCTTTCACAATTCTTTTAATATCCAGAACGGACAACTCTTTTGGAATAGGATAGCTACCTTGCGGTCTATGAGGAATTGGAGATGGACCGACCACTTTTTCTGGCCATCCTCCAACAGATTCGTCAGCCACCTTCTCTAAATGTTCATATAATGGAAGTCCGCTAGCCTTACGGCCACCATGTGCAAGTTGTATACCAATATGCTGATTTTGAGAGTGAACGAAATCAACCACATCTTTCAATTTCTTGGCCTGCTCATCATTGAATATTGCCAAATCTTGAGGAGAGAGTCCTCCCTCTGGAGAGACAGAAGTTGCTTCAATGAACGACAATCCTGGACCACGTTTGATGATTTCACCATACTGAACTACGTGCCATGGTGTTGCTTCAAACTTCGAGTTGGCAGAATATTGACACATAGGAGCCAATCCAATTCTGTTTTGCAAGGTGAGTCCTCTAACCTTCAACGGTTGGAATAATTTTGGAATTTCTTTCCCATCTGGCTGAGGCACAACAGCACTACCAGCTCTCAATATTTGCTTTGGAGTGAAGAAAGGAACTCCCTCGGCTGCACTAACAGGCTCGTGTAAACTCATTCTTTATACAATGACTTAAAAAATTGCAGCAATTGAACTTTTGAGGATATTTCAACTTTGATGTTCTCTCGAGTGAACACGAATTACTAGTGACACATAAAGAACGATAAGACCATCCACTCTGTTATTTATACATTTGGCGCCTACTCGAATCATGTCAATTGTTAGTAAGCAGGTGAAGCACTGAAAGGCTGAACGTTTCGTGAAGTTCCAAGTTTCGTGCCTAAGAATCTGCAACATAACTAAGCAAAACGGGAAAAACACCATATATCCGCATACACGTGACAAAAATCCGAACTATTTTCAGATTCTGTGGAACACACTTCGCGATAAACACAGCAATTTCCTGACTTTAACGCTTTTCATGCAAAAATTGTAGTTTTAGGTTCTTACCATATCTTCTACCTTACTCTATATCTTTACCCGTTGGAAATTCTATTCCTAGAAAACTCCATGAAATATCACTAAGTATACATATATTACTGATGTTCAGCGATGAGTAACATTATCTTCTATTTATCATTGTAATCTTTTCCTATCTAGCAGTTAGTATTCTATTTGCAATAATCATCTCTTCTTACCTAGTTTCTTAACTCTTATTCAAATACTTGCCTGGATTGCTCACCTCCCTGACCTACTTATTTAACTCGAGTGCAGCTACCTTATGTGCAGCTTCCGTAATAGCCTCAATCATTTGATTTCTATCAGTGTGGAATGCCCACTCAAGTTGCCTTGGGTTATTAATTCTAACTCCTAACTCATCAGCAAATTGATTAACGAGTGCAGGGTTTTTAAGGAAGGCTCTACCAAATTCGGCAATATCAAATGCGCCATCTTCAATATACTTGTTAGCAGCTGTAGCGGTCTTTAACGAGCCAGCACATGAAACTAAGCCTGTGTCTCCGACAGCAGACTTGACAGCCTTTGCGAAGTCAGCATGAACAGAGTCAAATGGGGTTCTTGCTCTAGCTGACGAATCGTTGCCTCCGGATGAAATGGCAATGATATCCACACCTCTAGCAATCACCAATGGCGCCAATTTGACCGAATCTTCAATTGTCCATGAAGCAACATCATCTACTGAATTATCAGAAGCTGAAATTCTCAATGATAATGGGAAGTCCTCAGGAATATTAGCTCTAACTTCATCAATAATTTCTAACAAAAGTCTAATCCTGTTTTCAAATGAACCACCGTAATCATCTGTTCTCTTATTGGAAAGAGGAGAGTAAAAATTGTTAATTAAGTAACCATGAGCACCATGAATTTGAATAATATCGAATCCACTAATCTCAACTGCTCTCTTTGCAGCAGAACCAAATTCCTTCACAATTCTTTTAATATCCAGAACAGACAACTCTTTTGGAGTAGGCAAGGAACCCTGTGGTCTATGAGGAATTGGAGATGGACCGACCACTTTTTCTGGCCATCCTCCAACAGATTCGTCAGCCACCTTCTCTAAATGTTCATATAATGGAAGTCCGCTAGCCTTACGGCCACCATGTGCAAGTTGTATACCAATATGCTGATTTTGAGAGTGAACGAAATCAACCACATCTTTCAACTTCTTGGCTTGCTCATCATTGAATATTGCCAAATCTTGAGGAGAGAGTCCTCCCTCTGGAGAGACAGAAGTTGCTTCAGTATATGACAATCCTGGACCACGCTTAATTATTTCCCCATAGTGAACTACATGCCATGGTGTTGCTTCAAACTTAGCGTTGGCAGAATATTGACACATAGGCGCCAATCCAATTCTATTTTGCAAAGAGAATCCTCTAACCTTCAACGGTTGGAATAATTTTGGAATTTCTTTCCCATCTGGCTGAGGCACAACAGCAGTACCAGCTCTCAATATTTGCTTTGGAGTGAAGAAAGGAACTCCCTCGGCTGCACTAACAGGCTCGTGCAAACTCATTCTTTATATAATGACTTGAAAATTTGCAGCAATTAAAATGTTTGAAGTATGTGAATTCGATATTCACTAGAGTAAATAGGAATTGCTAGTGAGAAATAAAGAGAAGAGCCAAATAAGAAGAACATCTACTCTGCTATTTATATGTGTGGTACCATATTGAATTGTAACGAATTGGAGAGCAAGGCAGCGGTGAAAAAGCTTGGGGCTGCATGCTTTGTAAGGTTCCAGTGGTCTACTTAGTTAGGAACATCTTAACTATCTCTACACAGCACGTGACAGTCACCGATACATCCACAGACACGCGACAAGAACCGATATGTTCGCAGGCACGTGACGGAAACCCGAGAAATGTCTACTTGCTCAAGCCTATACGTAGTTACAATTCGGCTGGTTCTACATTTAATGCTCAATGTGCATAATCTGAGAGCTTATGTTGTCTACATTTGCTTCTATCTTGTTCTACTCTCATAAAACCCGCAGCTTCCTGAATTTAACGGTCTACGTGCATAATCTTGTGGCTCTTGATGTTTACTGATTGCTTCTATCTTCTTCTAACTCCTGTTACCTCCTTATTATTCTTGGCATAAAGAGAGTATTCGACGATTTATGTAAGAAGATTCAAAAATAGCGCCATTTAATATCATGTAACAACGTGAAATACCGTGAAATTTCACTGAGAATGCAGTATTATTGATATTCAGTGAACTGATATGGAAGCGAGAAATTTCTAACATTGAAGTCTCTTCCCTACTATTATCACAAGGATGTTTATCTTTTTTTAAAATTATTACACAAGCTCTACTTTGTCTATTTTCGTTTTCTTTCCTTTCCTTTCGTTTTCCATTTATTCATCTTCCGATAGTTTTCATTATGTGTCTGTTCATTCGTTTTCGCTCAAGTATATAAGAAAGTCATCATCTTGGGGTTCTGACTTTAAATTAGCTTCAAATTCGTACTGCCTAAATTTCACCAAGTAGATTTTAAGCGCTTCTGCGTAACTATCGAAACCAAGAGAGTTCATGGACCAGAGTATGTCTTCACCGTTAAGGGTTTTTCTTTTCTCCAAACTGCATTTATAAGCTGCTTCGCTTGTAACGAACGATATGAACTCAGATACGCACTCTTGTATACATTCTTTAGACTCCCTTGAGAGCTTGGCATGGGGTGGTAATGCGCTCTTCATTACTCTACCAACTACAACACAGTTAGAAAATAATCATCAACAAGTAAAAAGGAACAAAACAATGAAATTGTTCTTCTATTTGACATAAATTGGAAGTCACCTTCATAGTTTCTCCTTATGCCTTTTCTTTTATCACATACCATTGGCTATGGGCAAGTACCTATCGGTCTCCTTTATGTTCATTCTGCTACTACCTACAAGCACTTTTTGGCTGCGAACGCGATTTTTCAGCATGCTGCGTTTCTCTTATAATAGAAGCGATGTGCGACATCGGACAAGAACATAGGCAAACTCGGACTTCGAACAAACCCGTTTTTTATATGGGAATGATGTCCGTACCTTGCATGATTGCATTTGGTGCAAGCCGTGGTGCGATACAGTGCTTTCTGGTTAATTAAGCATACGAGACTATAGCCTTTTTCCTGGACATGAAAACGAAAAATGCTACAGCCTTGCACAAGAGAGATCCATGCATGAATCGCAAGCACACGAAGCATTTGGCACAATGCTTAGTTAAGTGTTTCATCTGCAATTAAATTTATTGAACATCTAGCATTTGGGTTGATTTAGACTTATATAAGAACATTTCGAACTGTATATACCACGTAGAAAGAGCCAAGCAACATATATAGGTTACGATCGATAAGTTGAGTAAAGTTAACATTCCTTTGCAGAGAAGTAGCTTGTGATCGGCGTTCTTGTTATTTCCATTCGTATTTTGTATGTCTGAGCTTTTGAAGAAGTTAATTCATGCTCCGAAGTAGCCTCGGCAACTTACGAGTTTCCCTTGTTTGCAATTTCCTGTTGAAAGCTTGGCACAATGCACAATATCTAACTACAGAAATAGAGTGCAGATGGTCGAATAGGGCAACACTTAACCCTGTTATCAATTTGACCATATAACAAAGTATTCTAATATCTTATGGAGCGCAGTATTGAAATGTGGGTCTTCTACTAAGTACAAAGGACCACCACCACGACAAGCTTTACTACTTTCTATCACCATATTCTACGTTCCTTTGCTATCGACATTGCTTTCAATATTTATATATTTATTAGTTGACATTTTCCATTCTCTTTTTACAGATGAGCATACTACGTTGCCTATATAATCATAATCAGGGATAATAGCTTAACCAGGTGGTAATTGACTGACATCAACGATATCAGCAGCATCTACAACATCTTCTTCCTCAACGTGTCCATCCAATGGAGTTCTTGGCAAGGCCATCATACCGGATCTTGCAATTTCCAAAATACCAAATGGTTGCAATAATTGAGTAAATGAAGAAATTCTGGATGGTTTGGCGCTCAATTCAACAATCACGTTTCTATCACTTATATCAACAATCTTACCACCGAACTTCTCAGTTATAGTAGAAATGTGTTCCAAATGGTTATGCTTTTGTCTCAAGGCTTCAGATGGAGCCAAGTTGTTTGGGTGGAACGAAGATTCCGGTGCCGACAAGTCTGGTATAGAAGATGCATCAGACGACACTAATTTGTGACTAGCAATTAATTCTTGGAAGTATTCTGGTCCCAATAAGGAAACTCTGGCCAATAATAATTCTCTCTTAATGATTTCGGCATTGGTGTAATCCAAAACAGCATAAACTGGTACCAAATCTTCGATTTGTCTTCTGGCTTGTTCAATAACAGCGTCTTGACCTGCGAGAACAATGGTCATTCTAGACAAGTCCTTAACTTCAGTGTTACAGACAACAAGCGAGTCAATGTTGAAACCTCTTGCAGCCAAAGTACCTGAAACAGAAGAAAGCACACCTGGCTCGTTTTGGACTAAACAGTTCAAAACGTGTTGCTTTCTAGGAGCCTTAGATGCAACTGGTGTTTCATATAAGATAGATGAAACGGCGGCGTCTGCAGACCAGTTTGGAGTTTCGAAAGTTGGCAAAGGTGGTCTCTTTTGGTTGCGGTGCAAAGACTTGTAAGCCATGGCTGATGTGGAAGAGGAGCCTGTGCTGGAAGACTTTTGCCTGACAAGACGCAAAGGAAGCATAGAAGTTGAACGACCAATCATTTTTATTGTCTTTTAGCTCTATATTCGATGCCTTCGAGGGTCCTAACGAAAGAGTTTCGGATTCGTTATATATTGAACGAAATTGAAAAAAAAAATCCGAAACGAAAAATGAATCATCAGAAGTCGTGCGATACCCACAATTTCCCGCTAGACCGGGATCTGATGCTTGATGGCAGTACGAATGTCTCCTCTAAGATTACTTCATTAATGGATAAGCCTCTATCCTCTTAAGAGCAAGCTCCAAGGAAGAAAAAATGTCTATCATTGTCGTTTGTAGGGCGGATATTTATGACTAATTCCGGGCTTCTGTTTAGCTTTTGGTTATTATGGAATTATTTTCATTCCTGCACACACGCGTAACATGCAATGCAGACCTATAAGGAGGGTTCCTTATGTGGGGAGGACCTATTGGACGTGATTATGGGGTCAGGATCGGTGGTTTGCTCTGTTATACTACGAATTCAAATAGTTTCAGGGGTCCAAAATACAAATGCAACCGTTACTTTACATTTTACTTGAAAAATCACTCTTTACAATTGTACTCTATCCTCATTCTCTATTACCTTCTGCTACTACTACTACTCTCACATTCAAACAAGTACTGTTAATTAATTACACAATAAACCTAAAATGCCAACAAATATCCAATGAAAATTAAAAGAAAGGTTTGGAAACCACCAATTTCAAGGGTCATACCTTCAGATTTCTTTGTAGCACTGGCAGTAGACGTAGAAGTAGAACTGGTGTTAGTTGTCGATGTCGCGTTAGTACCATTTGCGTATGTAGAGTTACCATTACCATCCAGACCATAGTATCCAGCAGCGGCACCTGCACCAGCACCTACACCAGCACCTACTAAAATACCAGTTCCAGCTCCAGTACCAGAAGAGCCACTAGAACCTGTAGAGCCGGTCGATCCACTAGATCCACTAGATCCACTATTACCAGTAGATCCACCAGAGGAAGACACGCCTCCTCCAGAAGACCCAGATGAGCCGGACAGACTTGAAGACCCACCGGAAGATCCTCCTCCAGATGAGCCAGATGATCCTGAAGACGAACTACTGCCTCCACTGCTACCACCGCTGCTACTTCCACTGCTACTACTACCACCGCTACTACTTCCACCTCCATGACTTCCACCACCACCACCATGACTTCCACCACCTTTTCTCTTTTCTAAGTCTTCGAAAACTGTAATGCCAGATTGCAGATCAAAGTGTTCTGATTCTGAATGTCTTTCTCTTTCTAAATCATCATCATCATTTTCTTCTGTCAAACCACTTTCTTCGTGTAATTCACTTGACCTAATTGGCTCGATGATTTCCAAATGGCTCAAGTCAATTTCTTCCACTCTACGAATTTCAAGCTCATCACCTTCGACCTTAGGTATGGCAATAGCCTGAACAGAGCATAGCACAGCAAATACCGAAACTAAAATAGACGATTTCATGTATATCAGTTATATCTATTAGTAGTTAGAGTTGTTTCTAAATAATCTTTGTTTGTTAAATTTAGTGTGGAAAAATATACTTTATATACACAGGGATCTTATTTATAAAATTTTAACTTTACGAAATGTTAGTACAGTTGCTCTGAGCACATGATATAAAAATGACCTAGATTACTAGTTTGGAATTTAATTGAGCCCGAACATATGTGAACCAGTTGTTTCAGAGTGATTAGATAAGATCTGATCACGAGTGTCTAAGTCGAGTTGCAAAGATCTGTCATTCGGGGCTTGGCTTTTCTCTTTTTCATTGGCTTAGTCTCGACAGGATGTGACACAGAGATTTTAGCGAAGGCTTAGACGGCGCACTCGAATTTTATTTTGCTGCACGGACGGAAAGCTTAAAATACTGCGACTTCCAAATTCAGTAACCACAATGATAGCAATGCTGCAGAGATTACGAACTATTGCAGCCACTACTGTACAACAGCTCTACTTGTTTAACTGGTAACTAGGACTGACAGGAGAACGCCTGGTAAGCAGCCGTAGATGACTAGAGAAAGTCTATCAATATTGGAAAACTCATGGTAAACTCCTGGAAAGTAGTCCTGGATTGAAGGTTTATCAACATAGGAGAATTCGTGGTCAGTAGTTCAAGATAACGGGAACTCATGGTTAGTCTTAGATAACCAGAAAACTCATGGTTGGCAATCCTAGATGAACTAGGAAAATATTTTAATATTGTAGAGCTCTTGGTAAGCAGTCCTAGATTACAGAAGTCATCAATTACGTGATATGTATTGAATTATATGCTATATGCGACTAACTATGACTAAAGCAAAGCATAGATGAACACGATCAATAAAAGATGTTTCACATCAAAAATTTTGAGTGAGTTACCATTGGATGTTCTGGAAGAAGTGCTGTTTTCAGTTGTTGAGTTTGTAGAATTGGAGCTTAACCCACCCGAGCTACTTCCACTTGATCCAAGTGCCGCCCCTGCTCCCAACCCAACAGCCCCGCCAACTAAAACGCCGGATCCAGCTCCCGTTGAACCAGTTGAACCAGTTGAGCCAGAGCTACCAGAACCACTTGACCCACTAGATGAGCCACCAGACGAAGAGACTCCTCCTCCAGAAGCCCCAGAAGAGCTTGACAGACTTGATGAACCTCCAGATGAACCTAAACCAGAAGACCCTGAGGAATATCCCGAGGAGGATGAATAACCTCCACGGGATCCAGACAGCGACGAGAATCCACCCCCTCGAAAACCACCAAAACCCCTATCCAGCAATTCCTGCACATTCTTCTCTACTTGAGTTGTATCTTGCTCGTCAACACTTTTTCCTTCTTCTTCTTCTTCTCGTATTTCTCTTTCATATGACTTAGTCTCAGCGGTAGTCAATTGATTATCGGTCTCGATTTGGTGGCTTAAAGAAAGCCCTTGTTCTTTGAGTTGAGTTTGAATAGCTGCAGTTTGAACGGAAAGTGCAATAGCTAAAGTTGATAGTAAATAAGATAGCCTCATTGGATGTTTTGTTATAGTTTTGTTTGCTTATGAAATAATAAGTAAAATATTTTGCAATTAACTAATCTAAGAAATTCATTTCTGAACCCCATATTTATACTATTACCCCATATTGATATACTTCTCAAGGTTATACCTTCACTGCCTCCGGTTATCATATTTCCCATCCGTAATGAGAAGGGTGCGTGACAGTAATGTACTAAGCTTCCATCAGCATCATCAGCTTCAACATGACATGAAGGCGCTGTGCTTATTTTACCGAACAACAAATCTGAGTGTAGAACTTTATTCTTTAAAACCGAGTTTTTTTTTTTTTTTTTTGTTAGGTGTATGACGGCACTAAATGGGAAACAAGGCGGGGCTGCAAATGGCACGGCTGAACAGTGCAGTGCTTTCGAGGTGTCTCCACTTGGTCTAGCATAGTCAACGCCAAGAAAATGGGTCAGGTTGAAGAACGGTGTCTACACAACCACCTCCGAACACTTCTACATTGATGATTAGATATGTTGATCCTAGGGTGAGCGCTCAATCTCGGGCAGTTCTCTCTTCAAATGATATGTGCAACGCGTCATGATCTACACTGAACTGTGCCAAGCCACAGTCATGATCTCGAAATTAAACTGTCATCACCTACACACAGCATTAATCAAAGTCATCTCAAAACGATTTCTGTTCTGGTCCGCAAAGTAGTTTTCACTAACCATCAAGAAGTGTATTACCGCTGATTATTTGAGTTAGAAGTATAATACTCCAAACTCGGATTGGAACCCCTGCTTGAACAAGTGTAGATAATCTCTATGCGGACGCATCAAATACGAGTCGAGCCGTGATTAGCATAAATTAGAAGATTGTAATGTTGGTATTAATATTTTCTTTCAGGCTTGCAACACATTGTTCTTAAGATCTGTACATAATTCTCTATATCGCTGGAAGCGCAGAAATATATCGTAAAAATTTTTCGTTAATAAAATAACTATAAATACCTATGGAAATTGATCCTTCCTTAACCCAAAGTATCCATCAGGTGCAGCTTTTATGTCCAACCAAGTAGTCCTACCAAGTCCTGCTTCAACACCCATATTACTGAGATTATTTCCCCACCAATTTAGTTCTATGTGATTATACTGAACTGTGAAGAACATCAATAGGGCGCTGATAGCTACACCAGCTGATAAGGCACTCGTGAGAACGTAGTTGTATTTCTCCCACCAAGCAAGATAATCCCTTTTGATTCTATACATGAATATGTAAGATAAGTAAAATCCTCCTGTAAAATACAGTAAATTTAAAGGAGCATACAACAAAAATCCACCAATGATTAAAGTTGGCTGAAAGTACCTAGTATACTTCTTAGGCCCATATTTCTTGAACCAAGCGCAAGGAATAACAAGCAAAACCCCAAGAAGGAAGCACCACTTTAAGACTGGATATAACCCACCAAAGACTTTTGCAGGACCAATTACCCCATATTGGACACTTGAGAAGAAGAACGTTGTATCACCAGGGCAAGAAAGTTTATCCTTTTGATGTGGATCGCAAAAGTCAGTAACATTGTCTAGTTGCCAATTAGTCACACAAAGGGCAACGAAAACATTTAGTAACGTAGCTAATAGTTGACCTTTGAATATAGCTCTTGGTGGTAATTTGGTATAGTGACCCAATTTTTGGTCAGTGATATAGTTACTTGCCTGGTGGTCGATGTTGTAACCAAATGCTTTCAAGGTTAATAGAGCAAGTCCAGAATTCGGTATAGTATAGCCAACCAAAAGTTCGACCAAAACATTAAGCCCGAACCCAAATCCTGTCACTGATGCAATAGCTGTCAATGGAAGTAAAAATAGGAAATTGATAACTATAACTGCAAAAATCCCCCAAATAGGTGTTTCAGTGGGATACATTATTACGCAAATGAGCGCAAATGCTGTGCTGCAACATAAAATAGCAGTAAACCACCAATTAGGAGCTTCATCATACTTCGCCATCATCTTGCAGTGAGGATCTTCCTTATCTCTACCGAATGTGTCGTCTGAACTATTAGTAAAGCTGCTCCAAGTATTTTTGAATCCTGACTTCATTGATTCCCACTCAGTAACAAAATGATACAAGATTGCAAACGGATAGAGGCAGAAATAGGCTCCATAAACAACTAAATTTGCAGCTGAAAAATATGGTGGCCCAACTTCTTTATACTTCTTATTATCAAAGTGATTATTCTCGTTTAAAATATCGTGCACATTAAATACACCACCCTTATTATTGAATAAACGATTTGTATTTATTTTCAAATAACCCGTCCAATTATTATTGGTGTAATATACAGCCAAAATAACAAAAAACCCAAGGATTGCACCCAAAAACTGATTGGCATAAGTGTAAAATGGGATGGTGAGACAACCTCCAGCATCCAAAGTATTCCAATCTAAGCTAGGGAATGGGTTGAACCCCAAACCTTCTTTGCTACCCGTAATATTTGTCAAATGTAACAGCAGTGGGTTGAACCAGGTTGGCCAATTCAACGTGCCAAGTGATTTAAAGAAGAATGAAGGTATCCAATTATAAATAAATGAGCCCACGAATGCAACGCAAAAGAACGAGTACCTTGATATTTTCCACCCATAGATAGGCGCTGCGTTAGTATCATTGTCTTCGTTCATTAATGCACGGTTTAACGCAATGGTTGGCAAAATGGTGGGCCACAACGCTTTCGCAGGGTATATACAGACTTTTCTCATTATTCCAGCAAATCCAAATCCTAAACATTGAGTGGATAAGGCCAATAAGATTTGAAATGTCCATGTAACCCACTTCATTCCATAAAACCTATCTAGTTTCATAACGACAATATTGTAAACCAGGTATGGCGTCCCCAGGGCTCCCAGGTATATAATTGTACAGAGCATCATTTCCTTGTACGTCCAAGGACCAGGATTCAAGTTTACTTCAGTCAAACCAAACAAATTAAGCGTCAAGTTTGTAGGGAAAACGTATTCCCAGAGCTTTCCACTGGGGTATAAAAGTAATTGTACAGTATGCAGCAGCAACCTAATTGCTGGCAATCTATGCACAAAGAAATTATTGATGATAGATCCAATTAATGTCCATATCAATCCAATTACATACACTCTAAAGGTATCGACAGGCATGTTTGGATCATCATATGGGTCAGTTATGGCTCTGATTTCTGGATATGGTGAATGGAATGCAATTAATGCAGCTTCCAACCTAACTTGGAGATTCCAATCAGTAATATTTAGATAGTGTTTATGTTTGGCATGGGACATAAAATGTTCCATTTCTTCTACTACATCCAGCTCCAAATAGTCGTCCTTATCTTTATCATTATCAGTTCCATTATCATTATCATTTCCACTTCTAGTTGCACTTTCATTTCTAGTTATAATTTCATAATCATTATCTGCAGTGTTTTTCTGTTCTTGTTTTGTTGGTTCGGAGTCTGGCATGTGCACCAATCGTTCTAACAACATATAGTCTTCATGCAAGTAGTTAACATCACCCTTATGCTCTGCTAGAGTTTCACGAAGTATTCCAATAGCATCTTGTACCGATAATTCGCTGATCTTTTCCATCATAAATTGCGCTGTAGGCGGTATTTGCATTTCTTCAACTATGCTTGTATTCGTATCATCACTAAGTACACCCAATCTAGCTAAAATTTGAGCTATCTGCTTATTCAGGAAAGACGGACTTGAGCTTGATGAAGCATGCTTAAACTGCAGGCTGGACTCCAGCTCCAAGTTAGAAAGCTCAATATACTCCGGGTTCATACTGAATACTGGATAACAAAGGGCTTTCTGAATACGTATAGCTTTTTTCTTCTTTAAGGTCTACCATGAAAGGCGGGGGAGAGCAGACTGCACAATGGAAATGTAAACAATATTTTTCAGTTGCATGCTCTGCTTAAAAGAAGCGAATCGCTTAAGCTTTGCAAAGGCATCGAGCTAGAGAACTTCTTAAGATATCTCTCTTTTGGCAAAATAACTAGATTGTGGGGTCGCTGTACTAGTGACTTGAAATACTACTGTAAGACCCCCGAAAAAACATATCACTAATATTACTATTATTGCTTTTAATGTTGGCACTACACTTTGACCCAAATTGTAGATTAGCAATGATAAGCGAGCACACTTAAATTATAGTCTTACACTTACACCCACCTAGTACGAGAAAGTCTTACAATATGAGCCACATGAATAATCTTTGCTATTGGGACCTTTTCGCTTCTTTAGGGCGAAACTGACGTATCTGAAGGTGCCGAATTAGTCATACTGACCAACCTTGCCTACGAGCTATATGCAGGTTCCAATCATTCTGTCAAACAGCTACTTGATTTTCTCTTTTCTCATCTCTAAATAGCACTTTGACGTATGATGCTAAAAGTAAACAAACAACTGCTTCTTTCAACGAATGCAAATGACTGTACCGAATATCGCACAGTTGAGTCCTCTCCTTTGTATACTATGCGGCTCTATCTTTGGAGTACTAGCGAGACTAGGAGTTATGGAACTCACCACATATAGCGGAACCTTTCTTGGTGGAGTAATTTGGGCCAATTTTGGTGCGTGCATGATTATGGGTTTCGTAGTACAGAGTTCTCATCTATGGAAATTGTCTGTTTCTTTGAAATACGCTTCAAAAGCTAAACACCCTTTGTATATAGGATTGGGGACAGGCTTCTGTGGTACATTCTCATCTTTCTCTACCGTAATTCTTGAAGCTTTTGAAAAGGCTGCCAATGTAGAAGCTGGCTCAACTAATTATCACTATCCCACTGCTGGCTATGGGATCATGGAATTTTTGGCAGTTATACTAGCTCATTTGGGTACATCTATACTAGCTTTTAACATCGGAAAACATATATGTGAAGCAATTGAGTATCAATATCCTTACTCTTTTTCAACAACAATAAGTAAGATTGCGGTAGGATTAGCACAAGCCGTAGGAATTATAGCATATATAGTAGTAATTGTCCTAATTGCAACAAAGAGGGATGGTGATTGGAGAGTTTGGACATTTTCATGCTTATTTGCGCCTAGTGGAGCAATTTTAAGATACTTCCTCTCTATTCACGTTAATCCGATGGTGAAAGGCTTCCCCATGGGTACATTTGCAGCCAATTTACTGGGCACTTTGGTCCTAGCTATACTAACTTTGGTTGTTAGAGGCAAAGTTCCTGGAAGCACTGACGAATCGCAATTAATAACTAATGTATTGCATTGCCAAGTGATAACCGGAGTAGACGATGGATTTTGTGGAGCTCTCACCACTGTGAGCACCTTTGTCTCAGAATTGGATAGCTTGAAAACGAAGCAAGCTTATAAGTATGGAGCACTTTCTATTTTATCCAGTTTTTGTTTGGTAGTGGTTACCCTTGGAGCTTATAATTGGAGTGTCGGGTTGACAGATCCAGTGTGTTAATAAGATCTAAGGAGTGACTGAAAAGTACAACAGTAACATGACAGTAATAATAACAATTGTAATAATAATTTAATAATATATAGAATATAGAACTAGAAACTCGAATATGCTACTTTCAAATGTAACCTATACAATGAAGTTGTCTTTAAAAAGATAATGTAAGAATAATAATATACCAAATGCAACAACAATAGGAATATGTAGTGTGACTGGAATACCATTGATAAGCATCATGAGTCCTAAAGCAGCAACTTTTTTTGGGTGCGAATTTTTCCTCGAGCTCTAATAGTTTGGTGAGTATATCAAAACATCGACGTTGATGAAAAACTTCATTTTGATGATACTGGTTCTCGTTAGAAATCACAGATTTAGCTCCAATTTGAAGTAGAATCATGGGCAAAAAGACTCCCAAATCACCGCAAAGGTCTATTGCAAAATCCCCTGGACCTGGACCTGCTGTAGCCCCTTCGTCTAGTTCAGTTTCTAAAAAGTCCAAATCGAAGAAAAAGAAACCGTCTAGTCCATACGCGGAATCTCCATTGCATGATCTTTTGCATACGTTCGAAAGGGCTCCAGATCAATGGGCAGCAAGGTATATTCTCATACTTACTGCCATAATATTAAGAGGAGTCGTTGGGTTGGGATCATTTCTGGGTGAATCTCAGGCTCCAATCAATGGTGATTTTGAGGCTCAACGTCATTGGATGGAATTGACTATCCATTTGCCAATTGATCAGTGGTACTTTTATGACTTGCCCTACTGGGGATTGGATTATCCACCTTTGACTGCATTCCATCTGTTCATATGTGGTAAAATCGGCTCATTTATTAATCCTAAATGGTTTGCTTTAGATGCTTCTAGGGGTTTAGAGTCTTCTGGGTTGAAGACGTTTATGAGGCATACAAGTCTTATCAGTGAACTTTTCGTGTATTTCCCAGCCTTGTTGGGATTCATAGCATTTGTCGGAAAGAAGTTGAATCTCTCAAGAATCGATCAAATCGTTATATCTGGTATCATCATGTGCCAGCCTTCCCTTATTCTCATAGACCATGGCCACTTCCAATTCAACTCAGTGATGTTGGGACTTTTCTTATTCAGTTTTACAGACTTGTGCAAGGGGAACTATCTCCTTGCATCTGTCTGGTTTGTTTGCTGTATCACTTTCAAGCAAATGGGGCTTTACTATGCTCCTTTCATCTTCAGTTTCCTTTTGTCAGTTTGTTTCACCAACATCAATGAGACCAAAGGTACAGGAAAGGGAACTGTTATATCTGTGCTCAAATCATTAAGCTTTAGAAGATTGTTTTCTATTGGTATTACCGTGATTCTTACATTCATTACCATACTTGCACCATTTATTTACTTTGCTTCTACTAGAGACGTCCAGTCCACTCTTTTACAGATCCTCATCAGGGTGTTTCCCTTTCAGAGAGGAATCTTTGAAGATAAAGTTGCAAGCTTTTGGTGTACTACGAATTTGATTATCAAGTATAGAACATTATTCACTCAAGACCAATTGGCCAAATTGTCCTTGCTTGTTACTTTGATTTCAATCTTACCTCCTTGTACTATGATATTTTACAAGAACTTATTCTCCAGAACATTCCTGAACCAAAAGTCACTGGCCAATAAGTATTTGGCTCTTATCTATGGATTTGCAGCAACTTCTTGGGGATTCTATTTGTTTTCATTCCAAGTACACGAGAAGACAGTATTGGTACCTCTTTTGCCAAGTACTTTATTGTACCTTACTGCTGATGCCGAAGCTGCTTCCATATGCCAATGGATAAATAATTTTGCTGTGTATAGTATGTGGCCACTATTACAAAGGGATGGATTGACGTTACAGTACATAATCACACTTGCTTTGTCCAACTTTCTTATTGGTAGCAAGGCAATTTTACCAAAGAACATCATCTGGAAAATAATTATCGTTCTATCTTACATTGCAGCATTTAGCATTCATGCTATTGAAATATTTGTCCCACCATTATCCAAGTATCCTGATCTTTGGGTAATATTGAACACAACGGTTTCATTTGGCTGCTTTGGAATTTTCTGGCTATGGTTATTATACAAAATGTATCAATTATAGTATTAAATGAAAATTATATGTATATATAGTTTAACAATTCATTTCGTTAAATTCAATGCTTCCCTTTAACTTCCTATCATTCGTGAATACTCCCCATTCAGTTTCCCATTTATTCTCACCTTCATAGAATACCTCTTTCCAAGGCTCGTCGAAGGCTTCAAAATAGTACCAACCATAGCCATTTTTATAAGCCTGGCATACAAACTGGTGTAAGAATTGCAGGAAATCTGAAGGACTAGCAACCGCAGACTTGTACTTACCTCCAGCATAGGGCCACCCAACTTCGGTAATGACGATTTTGCTTTTCCCATTTACTATAGGTAAAATCTGGCTATCCAAGAAATCAAATGTCCATCTGGTACCTCTCTCTGATCCAACCCCACCAAAGAATGAGTGAATGTTTACACCAATAACATCAGTATGTTCAATGAGTTCATTACTAATAAGAGATCCAATTTCAGATGTGCCCACCGACAAGTCAGCGTACCCCAAGGAAGCAGCAAAATTTCTTGCTTCTTGAATATACTCGACTAATTTCTCAGTAGTTTGCTCTTGTCTAAAGAGAACTTCATTTCCGATGTAAATGGATTCAAATAAATGCACTGGGTACTTTTTTAAGATACGTTTTAACTCTGACATTTGATTTTGGTTTACTACTTCATTTTCTCCTATCCAAACCCCTAATGATAGCGTCATATTCAAGTTCAACTCCTGAATTGCATCAAGTATGTATTCACTCTGTTTACACTGCATACCGTAGTTTCTAATTCTACAGGTTACTTTAGACAATACTGCCATATCCAATAGGACCTCCCGTTTACTGACTTGGCATTGGGGCTCCATTGCTCCTCTTGGAGAATAAGCAAGTCCATAGAAAATAGATCTACCGACTGGAAAAGAATCACTAACCATCAAATCTCTTATTTCTAAATCTGATTTATACTTGTCTGAAATCCCTTCGAAAGTATTGAATCCATTCAATTTGCCTCCTTCTGCCATTTTTGACTTTTTATATAATAAATCTGAATTAACTTGCGTTTCATCCCTTTCATCCCTTTCATTCTCACTAAGAAGTTGAAAGTTATAAGTTTTTAGCAAATTTGAAAGTAAGGAATACCTCTCATACAGATTTGCATTTTGGAAATACGTTTTAACAGTGGATTCAGTTCCTTGGGATAAGATGACTACTGCAGTAACAAATGAGCCCACAATAATGAGAAGGCTAAGCACTAGAAGTAAAGTAACTAAAATGAACCTTTTCCTTGAATTTGTCCTTTCGTTGTTATTGGTATTAATAGTGCTTCTGTTATTTTGTACCTCTGGAGATGTACTCTCTTTCTCAGGTTCGAAGGAATATGCGTCGTACATTCTTTCTACATTTTCTAAGCTGTTCATCAATGGGCTGGGGCTATTTTTGGAGTAAAATGGTGTACTTGGAGTCCCAAGTGGCAGGAGGATTGAGGCACCAGTAAGCGGTGATATTGCGTTTATTCTTTCAATCCCCTTCAAGTCCCTCTTATTACGCTTGACAGTAGAGAATCTTTGAATTTCAATCTCACCAGAATCAAGAAAGTTGACTGACTGAGTACCATCTGGCAGTCCTTTGTCATCACTGACTATACAATCTTGATTCTGAATATTTAGTTCTTCTAATGGCGAAGAAAAATAAACCGATAACTTGACATCATCTTGACTCTCACCTATTTCTGTCTCTGTACTTACCTTTTTCATCTTCTTTTTCCTGTATGACTTATTCCAGAAGGAAAATGATTTTGACCTTTTAACTTCAGACTCGCCGGTCCTCTTCGCCTTCCCAGCTGTATTACTTTTAAGAATAAAATCTTCAACACTTGCCGAATGAGCCTTGAAATTGGGGGTCTCCCCCGATGAAATCGAATTTTCGTACTGCGAGCTACTTTCGTTAGACATTATATTGACATATATCGAGCTTAAATCACCAAATAGACTTCAAATATGCTTGAGGTTAACCTAAAACACAAACCAAGGCTAAATATTTAGCTAGCGGTTGCAAACCAAAAGAAGACAAAATCAACTTTTTTTGGTTGCATATGCCTGCATATTACTAAAATGTGTCTGCCTGCATATTACTAAAATGTGTCTACAAAAAGGTTAAAGTTAAATAGTGATATGTATCATGACTATGACGTCTATAAATAATTGTGTACTAGCTGGGTACAATCTCGTCATTCATCAAGTAGGGTGGATATGAAAGCCCAGTAGGTATCTATGTGTTTTTTTTTTCAAAAAATCTTCATTTTTAAAGAACTGCCTGTCTATTTTGTAAGCACAGTTCGAGCACTTTGCATCTTGTGCTTTAAGAAATTGGGATTTTTCAGGGTTAGGTGTGAGATGCAGTGTTAAATGTATCCTGCCTTAACACTTACAACATCCAACCAATATATTACCACAAATAGTTGCACAAGTAGTGAAGAAACCTTCTCCTGAAGAGGGGCAACAGGTCTCACACAATCCGAAACAAGTTAGGAATTCGATGCAAAATTCTGTGCACTCATTCTGATCTCTTTGAAACCCGCTTCCTACTTCACTGACACTTTGATCGTCGTCTGAAACTTGAGAAGAGGAAGAAGGACTGCCTGGTGTATTATTATTATTATTATTATTATTATTATTATTATTATGTTGCTCTTCCTTAGTAGGACTGAAGAGCTTCATCTCACTCTGGGGACTTGGAGCTTCTGAGATGACAGCTTTAGTTGGTTCATCTATTTGGTTCTCAGGAAGCTCTATTGATTCTTTGTTACTAGAAGGCATTGGATACGGGATTAGCAGAGGGCTGTATGTAAATAAAGAATGGTTCCTAGTCTAAAAACAAAGTTTTGCTTAGGAAGGATACGAATATAAACAACAAATTATCTATATAAAATCGATTCACCTGCTATAATCAAAGTGAAACATGGATTGATGAGCATGATATCACCTTCAGTGGATTTCGCGGTATTTTATTTGCTTGAGTGTTATTTTTTCTTTTTTCTTTTCATTTATGCTCAATGCAGAGATGCAGGGGCTGCAAACGGCTGAAGGTAAGCTCTATTGTGAAAAAGAGAGGACCTTTCAAGTGTTATTATATATTTCACTGGGTACTGCAGCGAGAGTATAGATGTCACAACCACTAATACTTGTTGCTCATTTGGTAAATATCAAATAAGCTAGACCGTTATGGCAACGACGATCCTTTAAGTGCTTATTGCACTGCTCTTCTCTCGGCCGAACTACAACGGCTCGAAACCTGAAAGTTCAGCGTCTTGTGCTCAACGTTACATGAAAACTTCCATCAACATGTTGTGGAAAAGAGAACCTATATCACTCCAATTTCGATTTCGGTTCACAGGCCATTGCGGTAGCTGGGGGGAAATACTACTGTACCAGGCATTTCAAATATACGTTAGACTATGCAATGGTTGAATGATTTGTTTTGGAATAAACTTTCCTTAGTAAGCTTTTTTATTTTTTTTTTTTTCAGTAAATTTATTGCCCTTAAATCAGATCAACCCAAACCAAACTACAAGAATTAGTGATTTACCTTCTTCCTTTCGGTATCTACGTTTCTTTTACTTATTACTATATGCAAGTGATGGAAACCGAAGATATAATCAAAGAGCTAGCAGAGTCGTATCCCTCCGTTCCCAAGGATACACTTCTAGAACTCTTACTTGTTTGTAATGGCTCAAAATCGTCTACTGAGTCGCTCATCATTGATTCTCTTGGGCTACCCCCCAAAAAAAGGAAACTTGATAAACCGAAATACCAGTCGTCAATATCAGGACTCTTTCAAAACCTGAAGCGAGGGAAACCTTCAACTACCATTCAACATGCTGTAAGGCCATTCACCAATCCTGGCAGTATTCGCCAACGTACTCAGGTAATACAACTATTCGATCCCGATGACGTCAGTGAGCATTTGGCACCATACGCATCACTTCATCGATCTTTCTTACCAACTGAATTGTCAAATAACCTCTTAAGACATTTAATGTCCCAGACTCTGAAATTATCAGAGAACGAGTTTTATCTCTTTGGACAGTTATGTAAATCCGATCATGCTACTGGCGTTTTCCTGGATAAGAAAGTAAATGGGAAATCATCTTCTGAGTATGTATACAATGGGCAAAAGGTGGGGCATCACAACTATACAGATTTGATAAAGGAAGTTTCAAAATTAGCAGAGACATTCGTAAATGAAAAGGTAATACCTCATCAAAAAGCATTACCGTTTCAACAAGTTGATCTGGATCGAAAGTGGAAAGGAGAACGCTGTGTGGTGAATTACTACGAAAATGGAGCGAGCCATTTAGACTGGCATTCGGATAGGCTATCACACATTGGACCCCACAATTTTGTTATTTCGATCTCTCTTGGAGCAACAAGAGAATTTAGACTTCGTAGGAACTATAACAATAGAGCCCAGACAGAAGCTGAAGAAAAAATGCCCACAACTATTTACTCGATACTGCTTCCCCATAATAGCATGTTGATTATGCATCCCGGTTGCCAAGAGGAATTCAAACACTGTGTACAAGCATTGAATAGACCTTTTGAAAATAATCCAATCTCGGGATCTGCTCGATTCAATTTGACTTTCAGATATTTCCCACCATACTTTTATGACAACTGCCCAAAATGCAACTGCGGCATGCTGATGACACTTAGAAGATCATTTAAAGAAGTGAAATCTAGAGGAAGATATTTCTGGACTTGTGAGAATACTTACCAGAATAAACCTTGTGGAACGTTCCATTGGGCCGATTTCAATAACGCCGATGGCCACTGGGTTTACGACGAAAACCTTGATGGTGGAAAGGTTTCTGAGTGGTTTGCTCCTGATGATTTGCCGAAGATTAAAATGAAGGAGAAAGAAAGGGCAGAAAAGGGTTTTAGCGTGGGTTCAACCGATTTACTTGGAGTAGATGATATATATCAGTAAGGTATTGCATAGTTCCAGCAAGAAGAGTGGTCTCTTGGGTAGCATGTATATTGCAGACCTTTGCGATTCATATACAATAATGCATTTTAATAGGAAAGATTTACGGGGGGGAAACAAAGTTATATTATAATTAGAAGAGAGGTAGCATAAAAAGATAGGGGCTTCTCATAGAAACTACAGGATAGCAATAATTTGATAGATGACAACGTATGAGGCTTGCTGAATAATCAAGTATGCAATGCTTACACCATGATCATAGTTGTCAGTTTAGTTAAGCTTAGTTCACTTGCGCTAGGTGTTGGATAGAAGTATTTGGCAGCCTGTCCGAGTGGTTAAGGAGAAAGATTAGAAATCTTTTGGGCTTTGCCCGCGCAGGTTCGAATCCTGCGGCTGTCGTTATTTTTTTGTTACTCGTTGCTGTGCCAGCAGTATCACTTGATAGTAAACGGTATTACATTAGATTGCAATTTCGTTGTTGAAGAAGTGGGTTCTTTCTAACATTGGGCTACCCCAATTGCTGCAATCTTAAAGTGCAGCATAATAATGCGGCAGGGTGTGAAAAAAAAAAATCCTACATGGTGCATTACGTCAGCATCGCAGATATCGAAACCAGACTGTAACGTACTTACTGAGACCTCATTGGGATCAGCTGTCATTGGACCTAACCTGCTATCCGGGACCCATAGATTCTTGTTTTCGCTTTCAGAAACCATCATGTACGACCATCAGCTCTCTGGCCCAAAAAACTGAATAAATAGGATTTTTTCTTAAATAATGTACCATACACACAGGAAGTAGAACATCTACATCGCAAACTAGTGTAAACCCACACTTCTTTTCATGGAGTGATATTGTAGAACAGATACCTGACAAATATACCACGCCTTCTCAGACACTGAGCACTCACTATGTGTTAACCACTAGATGTCATCTAGTGCAACCCACACCAGACCTCTTCATGTCGGTACTATAACCGCTGGTCTTCCACTTCCTGGCGCACAGCTGAATTCAAACCTTCAGAAAAAGTGGTTTCGTGGTCTAGTTGGTTATGGCATCTGCTTAACACGCAGAACGTCCCCAGTTCGATCCTGGGCGAAATCAATTTTCTTTTTTTTTGCAGCCAAACGGTCAAAGATTACACAAAGCACAACATTACACAAAAGCCAGCCAATCTCGGCAGGTCTCATTCTGTCCAACCAAAATTCACTATTGTACATGAGAATAGCCTTTAAGTAACTGAGTAAGACTCTTTATATCGTTTAAATAACAATTCAACAATGTATGTATACAACATGCCACTCACAGATGGAGGAGAAGAGAAAATTGACGCCACTTTTGCCGTGTGAGCTTGCCATATACGTGGACAGAGATATGGTACTGTAGCCACCTTCAATGTCAACCCATAATTTTCCAAAACACATAGCAAAACTGAAAAGTGTACTCAATTAGTTGCTGAATTGATATTTTTTGGTTCCAAAATATGGAATGTGGCGAGGGTGCCAAGGATGACCAAAAAAAATTCAAGAGTTTCTTGCATTCTTCTGTATATCTGACTCCAGTATTGAGTGGTTCTGTCTCTATATATTCTTTCTATGGTGTTTCAACTTGGTTACTAACAAATTCAAGCAACAATGTCTACTGAACAAAAAATCGTATCACCATCTCAAAACTTATTGAATGATAAAGTATGTATATTATGAAGGAAGGAATACTCAAAAGGGAACCGATACGAGTCATCATAATGCTATGCCCTGAGAAACAACAATAGGGCCGATAGCTGGAGCACGGCACTTTTGAAGGTATGGGTCCCCCAACGATGACCGTGTGGATGTTCGGTTCCTCTTGCAAAACAAAAAAGGTATAGTTTGCTCCTCAGTACTAACAGATATTTCTAGTGGGACGTTGTCTTATCAAACACTTTAATCAAGACCGGCTTAGGTTTTGGTGGTGGTGTATTGGCATCAATTTTGTTCTTCAAGAGAAGACAATTTCCTGTTTGGATTGGTGTTGGCTTCGGTTTAGGTAGAGGTTACGCCGAAGGTGATGCTATCTTCAGATCTAACCACGGTTTAAGAACAGTTAAGGCCTAGATCGACTGGTGTCTTGAAAGAACGAACGAAAGAAGAACGAACGAAAGAAGAACGAACGAAAGAAGAACTAACGAAAGAAGAAAGAAGAAAGAAGAAAGAAGCATTATCTCCCCCTTCTCATTATGGTGTCCTAACACTTGTACCACACACCTCTATGTACAATACATTCAGAAAAATATCAACAGTCTTTGAGTAAATATATTTGGAAAATAGGACATTTTCTTAGATAAATTATTTATTTTAAAAAATAAAGAATCCAAAACATGAACTAGCATGGAACCATGAAGTGGTACCAGTCAGCACTTCTCATATCTGTAGATACAAGCGTAGAACTTCTCCCGTCACTCTCCACTTAGCCTAGAAACTTAAAGATCACGTCCTGCATATAGGCTCGATATGGAAATGCAACAAATTCCATGGCACACCCTAGCCCTTTTGATATACTCTTCTTTCTGTAGGATAGAGCATTAGTCACCGCTATGGTCGAGTTGAGCGACATTATTAATGGCCAGATTGACATCTATTCATTTTTATCGCTCGAACAGGGATCATCGGAGCTAGAAATCAAGAGACTGTACAGAAAGAAGGCTCTTGAGTACCACCCCGATAAGAACCCAAGCGAAGATGCAAAGGCAAAGTTTCATTTATTATCGCAGATTTATGAAATACTCACCAATGATCGCTTGAGAGGCGAGTACGATCGCATACGACAGCTCAAATTGGATAAAGAAGCAAACTATCAGAAACTTAATGCAGAAACTAGGCGCTTCAGAGAAGAGCTAGAGAGAGCGGAACAAGAACACAGATTTAATACCACCGGAGTCTTTGAGTCGAGCTCCAGCGACTTTGCAAGGCGAAATGAGATTGAGAGAAAAGCTGAGCTATTGAAAGAAGAAGGATTAAAGATGAGGAGGATGAAGGAGCAGCAAAAGATGACGGCACACAGCCAAACCAAGAACCAGGGAAGAGATCTGACTGTTGATCCATACAAGTCCTACAAAGACTTGGAGAGTCCTCCGATTCAGGTCAAGTTGTCAGATGCAGATGGTGTTGGAAAGGTTGAATCCTCCAGGGGTGAATATTCCTCCTCTTCGCCCACCCGTGTGATCGTCAAGTGGAAATTCAAACCGGAACTAAAGGGCCTCATCAGCGCAGATGTACTTGCCCAGATCATGTCTATATTTGGACTGGTGCTTTCCGTATCGATTATTGCTTCAACAAAGAAGAACCCCAGGTACGACTCGGCTGCGGTTGACTTTGAAAAGTTCGAGGATGCCTTGAAAGCTACGAGGCACAACTACAAAGAGAGTGCTAGGCTCTGGGATGGTACCAGCGTGAGGAAATTGTCGAGCTTACTTCGAGAGTGTGTGTTTGAGGAAACAAAAGGCAATGCTGACCCGTCAACGACTTTTATTCCTGAGCAGGAGATGTCGTACTTGGCAGATCGACTCGAGAAATCGAAGCACGCATACTTGAAAAGAGAATTGAAGGAGATAGAGAGTGGGAAGGGTCTGGAGGATGAACCGTTGAGGCGGGTATTGAAAAGGCTATCGGAATCAAACTAAATGAAATCTTGATAACAAGAATACAGGAGTAGAAGTAGAAACAGAATAATTAGCAGAAACAGAGTAGTTATAGATGTAAAGTAAAAGATAATGTTAGACACGTATCTGACCACGCTAGAGTGTATCAACAAAAAGGAAACAAGTTCTCTTCTCTTTCTTGGTGGCCTTTTAGTTGTCTTCTTTTGCTTTTCGATCTGGGACTAAGTTAGTCCACTAAGATCCTGAAGGTGGGCCAATACAATGAAACATGTATGCCTTCAACTCTTTGTATAGATCGAGCTACATATGCCTACGAAATATAGTCTATAATGATGTATTCTCCACTTTGGGTTTCCTAGTCGTCTCTCCACTTCACGAACACTTCATCAGTTCTATATCGCTGAGTGCAAACCGTGTTCCATAATTCATTTGTTTGGCCGGTTCTGTAGCTCAATAAACCAGCATGCGCTATCATTATACCATTGTCTATGCAAAACCTCTCGTCTGTTGCATGAATAGAGCCGCCTTTCCTGTCTTGGACCATCAACTGCATCATTTCTTGCAATCTCAAGTTCGACCCTACACCACCCACGATTAAGACTTGGTTCGACTGTACGTGTGCCATTGCTCTCTCTGTTATTTCAACAAGCATAGAGTAAAGCGTTTCTTGGAGAGAAAAGCAAAGATCTTCAGCAGTGATGGGTTCGCCAGTTTCTTCGTCTACAGGTGGCTTCTTGCCGGAGAACATCTGCTTGGCCAATTGGTCTATATGGGCCAAAATCCCTGACATTGAGAGGTCCATCCCCTTTACTGTGTAGGGCAAGGGGACGAGATGCTTGCCCTTTTTGGCCATTTGCTCGATGTTGTAACCCGGGAAGGGGATGTTGGGGATCTTTAAGGTTCTTGCAAACCTATCCAAGCAATTCCCTATGGCAATATCCAAAGTTTCACCAAAGATTCTGTACCGCTGTCTCGAGTATGCGATGACTTGGGTGTTCCCCCCACTGACATAAAGAACGACCGGGTTCTGGGCCCCAGTGATTTCCCTACCCATCTCTATGTGTCCGATGCAGTGGTTCACACCCACCAAGGGCAAGTCCCATAGCTGTGACAACGTCCTGGCGGCGATAACCACACTCTGTAGAGGAGCACCCATACCTGGCCCTTGGGTAAAGCATATGCAGTCCAAGTCCAGGCCGCTTACCTTGGCAACTTTTAAAGCATCCTTGATAATACGGACCACCCAATTTCTGTGGTGTCTGGCTGTGTCTCTTGGAAGAAATCCTTCTCCCGGTGGAGTCACGTACGTATCTCTTACGTTTGACAAGACCTCTGCACTGTTAGTCAGCGAGAGCTGGCCCAAGTTATGCTTGATGACCCCGACACCGATTTTATTGGCCGATCCTTCCAAACCGAGCGCAAGGTAGTAACTTTTTCCAGGCTTTGCGTATTGGTCTAAGTCAACAGTCATTCTGGGAGAGCTTACAATGTTACTTTTGGACGAATGGGGCCTACTTTGATGACCTCTAACAAGAGATGAGTCTACAGTTAGATGAAAATTGCACAGACCTGCACCAAAACCACTGCGCTATGTGCAGGACAGGACCAAGCGATATCAAAACAAGGTGCAGCCGATCTGGAAGTAAACAATAGAGCATGCAACGTAAACAAGGCCGATTGGAACGCTATAGTGGATATATTTCCAGCATAGACACGTTAGAATCATGCCATCTTTGTCGTACTTTTTAAATAGAGCGCAGGAACTGTGCGATACGATACAGAACCTTGAGTTTAAGGCGCCCGGGATCTTCACGAACTCGATTATCGCAGAACCATCCATCACGACGCTTTTGAAGGATGCAGAGGACCATGAACTGGCGCTTTATAGGATCAGGAAACCGGCAGCTAGCAGACGGAGGCCAATTTCAAGTTTACAGAGCAGCTTGGCGTCAAAAGGTGCCAATGATTATAGCAATGCTGTACGAGAAGACGGGCTAAACTATAAGCCAGAGAGAGTGGATGGTAAGACGTACTATGTCGACCAGAGTTTCCACGAGTTTATGGATCCTGAAGACGAGCATAATGGCGAGGAGGAGCTGCTGCATAGAAAGAGGACTGCTGTGTGGGTGCCCGAGATTGTACCTACCAAGAAGCTTAGGGGACCGGCAGCAGTGGCAGGCTCTTCTATGAGCCCTCCCTCATCTCCTACCAAGCTATTCTCACGAATTGACATCGAAGGCGGCGACATTGAGCATATTTGTTCAGAGGCCCTTGAAATAATACGGAGGTACCCCAGTCTAGTGAGCGAAGAGGAGGATGCCAACCTCTTGGCGTACCGCAAGAAGTTGTTATCGCTTATAAAGGAAGTGAAGGATTTAGAGGAAGTGGAAGGGAAGCAGGCGCGTCAGTTGGCTGAGTATAACTTTGCTTTGAATGATGCGCTACTCTTGAGTTCACCGCTGAGAGCGGTTTTGAGAGAAGAAGAGGAAGAAGTAGAAGACGAAGAGGAGGAGGAAGAGGAGGAGGAGGAGGAAGTGGATATAGATGCTCTTCTTGAACAAGAGGAGCTGGAGATTGAGGAGCTAGAAACAAAGTTGGAGCAAATCAACCAAGAATAGGAGTATCTGAGAAGAGGTTTAACTAATGCATGTTACGAATTGGTATAGACTTGGGTCTTGTAGCAGGTGGGCCACGTTATCTGGCAAGGGGATATCTAATGTATGTTACGAATCGGTATAGACTTGGGCCTTGTAGCAGGTGGGCTACGTTATCTGGCATGGGGATATCTGGCAAGGGGATATCTGGCAAGGAGTTTAACTAATGCATGTTACGAATTGGTATAGACTTGGGTCTTGTAGCAGGTGGGCCACGTTATCTGGCATGGGGATATCAGACAAGAGGATATCTAATGTATGTTACGAATCGGTATAGACTTGGGCTTTGTAACAGGTGGGCCACGTTATCTGGCAAGGGGATATCAGACAAGAGGACATCTAATGTATGTTACGAATCGGTATAGACTTGGGCCTTGTAACAGGTGGGTCACATTATCTGGCAAGGGGATATCTGGCAAGGGGATATCAGACAAAAGGATGTCTGGCAAGAGGGTATCAGACAGGAGGATATCTGGCAAGAGGATATCTAATTCCCCTCAGGCTCGACGAGAAGAGGACCATGCTACCAAAAGTCAGTCCAGGCTACCATAGCAAATAAGATACCGGTAGTCTTTCGACTAGACTGCAGTAGTGTGTACGCTCTACAGGTCCACTCCGTGGATAACGAAATGCAGCACAAGCAAGCGCTTGTTGATGATGCAGTACAGCCCATCCTCCTTCTACAGTTCAGTACTTTAGATTAGTGTAATATTAAGAATTCTATATACATCCTTCACATTTAAGCGAGGGTGGTTAAGATATCGGAATCACCAGCATCTAAAATGGCCATGGTACCAACTCTGAAAAGCTTACCACAAACGGTACCTAATTCATTGTTACCACCTTGGAAGTAGTAAACTTGGGTCTTAGACAACATAGCGTAGTATTCTAATTCAGACTTTCTTAAGACTGGGGTGTTACCAGCAATAAGGACTAACTTAGCCTTACCAGTTCTCAAGGACTTGACAACGGACTTGTAACCTAAGGTGTACTTACCGGACTTGATAACTAAACCTAACTTGGCGTTAACGTTTTCACTTTGCTTGTTCTTTGGGGCCTGTAGGGTATGTTAGTAAGAAGTTCATTATTTTAGTTCATGTTCATGTTCATGTTCATGTTCATGTTCATTACGTCTGGAAAACGTCAGCCTGGAAGAATATAAAAGGATAAGAACAGACACCAAAGTCCATCAACAAAGACAACCTCCGTCTGTCTGCCATCCTTTCACCATTTCATCCCGCTCTATGCAAATATACGGACCATCTCTGCGTTTTAATATATGTTTTACACTCCGGTCTGGATAAAGAAGGAAACTATTCAAGTCTTTTCAAGAAGTACCAAGAGAAGAGGGTGAAAAATTACTAGGGACAACAGCGATGGGTGGGGCTTGTGGAAAATTGACAAAAAAAAAAGACAAAAAAAAAAAAACTCCACCATAAACTAAAACAGTCACACTCGTCCGCGTGATCTGGAGTGCACCTGGGACGCTTTTGGCGTTGTGCACGACCGCATTTGCCTGTCCGACTCAAGCCCAGTGACAAAACCCTCCAGTAGTGCGTGGTGGGCAAGGCTACTAACCGCTGAAAAATTGAGTTTTTTGCTTGTACACCGAGCGCTTGTGCGTTGGTGAGGAAAAACGAAAAGGAAAAAAAAATCCTAAAAAAAAACTTGCACCTTTTGAATAGTTTTTAATATACTACCCTTAGAAACCAAAAAGGTATGTGAAGAGATCCGTTGGCGTGTATTGATAGCTGTACACATGTAGAGAGAGATAGGCAAGCGAAAACTAGAAAGGTAGAGCGTCTAGGGTTGGAAAGAGAACGATGGAGAGAGACAGTGGGATACAGACGGAAGGATAGAGGTGAAAAAACTGACTCGCAGTTTTATGGATTTATTTGTATGAGTGAAAAATGGGCAAAAACGATGCTAGCGTTAGAGTGTTGATTGCTTTCCGTATTGGTATTAGATACATGGACTGCCAGTATGCGAACCCACAGCCCACAGTCCCTACCGGCCCACTAACTTAGTGCTCCACCAGCTGGAAGATGGCCAAGTATGAGGTGAAGAAGTCACAGTGGAAATGGAAGTCCAAGTGGAAGAGTAAATTATGAAAACGTCTAAACGCAGCACCTCGATCTAATCCTAGCTCTAGTTCCAGTTCTAGGCAAGCTTGCTGAAGAAGCTACCGGCCACTAGGTCTGGCTCTTCTTCTTGCTTCTCCTCTTCAGTTGACCATTCAATAAGCTGTTACTAGCTCGCCTTCCACCATATTTCATTTCTTTGATTTTATACTAACATATTCCAGCAAAAATGAAGGTTGAACTTGACTCCTTTTCCGGTGCTAAAATCTACCCAGGTAGAGGTACTTTATTCGTCAGAGGTGACTCTAAGATTTTCAGATTCCAATCTTCCAAATCTGCCTCTTTATTCCAACAAAGAAAGAACCCAAGAAGAATCTCTTGGACCGTTCTTTACAGAAGACAACACAAGAAGGGTTTAGCTGAAGAAACTTCTAAGAGAAGAACCAGAAAGACCGTTAAGAACCAAAGAGCTATTGTCGGTGCTTCTTTAGAATTAATTAAGGAAAGAAGATCCCAAAAGCCAGCTGAAAGAAAGAAGGCTAGAGATGACAAGTTAGCTCTTGACAAGGAAACCAAGAAGGCTGCTAAGGCTGCTAGAAAGGCTGAAAAGGCTAAGTCTGCTGCTTCCGGTGCTCAATCCAAGGTCTCTAAGCAACAATCTAAGGGTGCCTTCCAAAAGGTTCACGCTACCTCCCGTTAAGTTAAATAAAGAATAATAAAACGATTTGAGTTAGGAAATGATGTAGAAAGACACAGTATTGCGTTGAAAGTATATTTAGTAGCGTTTATTGATATGTTATTCCTTTTGACCTGAGTATCTCTATTAATCTCCCCTATAACCACGCAGCACTCATCTTAACTCTAACAGCTAGAGTATATTACTGAACTTGCCAAGGTCAATTTTGAGCTGAATAGCACCACTAATCACTCTATAAACTCACACTACTCTCCTGCTAGCTCTGCAAACTTACACTACTCTCCTACTAGCTCTAACAACTAGGATGAATAACTATATCCTGAACTCTCCTCGGCAAAATTTGCCAGGCTCAGTCTCTAATGTGCTTAGGATTACCTCTGGCCCGCACGAATCGCTTCTGAATCCAAAGAAAAACGACTCCGTGCTGTGGCAGTATAGTATTGTAGTTCTCTGGGATTGGATATTTAGAATAGAGCATATGCTCCCGATGTAGATGGTCTTGGAGTTGCTGTGTAAGGGGACATTTCTTCCTTCTTGCTCAATCGCATCCACCATATCTTGCAGTAGGTCATCAGATGATTCTATTTTGCAAGAGAGTGAATCAATTATATACCGGGCTAAGTTCATTAGCATGATATCTTCTCCATTCCCACTGCACATACAGGAGATGGTGTACAGCGAGTCGGAGAGTACTACGGACCTTTGAGCAATAGACGCCCCAAGTACTGCTGCACACCCTATCCTTCCAGGCACCTTAAAAAAGTTGCCTCCGGAAGAAGAAGCTACTTCACTTCCTTCCTCAGTGGTGTAGATCACTCCAATAGTATCTGTGACTGACTCTAATTGCTTCAAGGGAACATTGGACTTGTACCGAGAGTAAAGGTCCAAGTTCTTGGGTGATATAAGGTCGGGTAAAACCTCTTCTTCTTTATCTTTGTTATAGAATTCCATGACACGGTTGTGGTCGATCATGATCGGCATTGTTAAGCCCATCGCATTCTCCCTGTAGCTCTCCTGAAGCGCTTCAAATGCTCTGACAGTCTCCGATATTGGATACCGCTGTCGTATGTTATACATGGAACCTACGTCTGCGATTGCGCCATTTCTGGTTCGTATGAAACTAGCATCACATTCCACCTGACCGTCTATATTCAACGAAGATCCGTACCCAGTGTTGGTTAAAGAGGATCCTTCCAATACCTTACTCGCATCGACCAAGTTCTCAGCTCTAAGTGCTTTGCCTATTAGCTTCTTATACTTCGTTCTATTAGCCAAAGAGTGGTTCCCTGCACCGACGTGAACAATTAGAACACCTTTCATCAAAAGGGAATGTGTCAGCAGATTTACTTTAAGAAGAAAACAGTACAAAAAGATCTTCAAGTATTGTTCCATGTACAAGCGTTTGAAACCAAACAAATTACTTTAGGCTGCGAATTTGCTCACCGGTATATTAATTGTTATGGGTGAAACTAGAGAAAGAGACATGAGTTTTGGTATGTGATAGGACAGGTGCATTATTCTAGCTAAGTGGAAAATCAAAACGTTTGCCTACGAAAACACTCCTACATCTACTCGCTCCAATGGTTCTACCTTCTGCTGGGCCATTCTGACGGAACACTATGCTACAGTGATGCAGAAGAGGTCCCAAAACGGAATATGCAGGTACTGTTACACACAAAAATTGGACTGCTCGTAATTGTAGAAAAGACACTACAAGGGAGGAGGGGGAGACTCTAAATGCCCCCACATGTTCATTGGCCTGGCCCGTCGGTAATTGAAAGCCTGTTTTGACTTCCCTGATCAAACTAAAATATTAACAGTTAGAAACATTCTTGGCACTCAGAACACGAGGGTTTCAGAGCTCTTCGAGCCTGCATAATACGCTAATATAATAATATCAAGATCAATTTATTGATAAACTTTATTTTATTTTTTTTGCCTCATTGCAATGCTAGCTCCGAAGCAGCAATCCAAAAATATTAGAGCTAATAGAACCTCATAGAGTTAGTGCATTCATGATTCTTCTCTAAATTCGCAAAGAGACGCTTTATAGATAATCAGACATTATATACACATATATTTTGCGATGCAGGTGGGGCTAAAAACTTTCAACTACTTTGGATATGGTGTGTATAACGACATACGATCAAGATTACCATACTATGGTCTGGACTTTAAAGATGCGTACAACTATAGAGTGATCCCGTCAACTGTGTTTATCTTTTTCACAAATTTACTTCCTGCTATTGCTTTCGCACAGGATATGTTCGATAAGACGAACGACCTGTATGGTGTAAACGAGGTGCTATTGAGCTCTGCGATGGCAGGCGTAGTGTTTGGGCTTTTTGCTGGTCAACCATTATGTATTGTAGGAGTGACGGGACCAATTTCGATATTCAGTTACACGGTGTATGAGTTAATTCAACCGAGAGGTACACCATACTTCCCATTCATGTGCTGGATATACCTTTGGTCTATGGTTATGCATTTGATAATAGCCTTTGGCAACATGATTTCCTTTTTGAAGATAATATCGTCATTTTCTTGTGATGTTTTTGGGTTTTTCATTTGTATTGTCTATATACAGAAGGGCATTCAAATTCTAACAGGTCAATTCCATGGAGACAAACCCGGTGAATCCGTAGAAGCAGGTTTCTATTCTGTCATGCTAGCACTTTTAATGAGTGTAGCTGGTATTGGGAGCTTTATCTTTGGCAGCCAATTGCATTATTTTAAACCTTGGGTGAGGAAAGTGTTTGTAGACTATGGTACACCACTATCAGTGATCTTTTTTACAGGATTTGTTCACTTTGGAGGCTATTTATCCAGCACAAAGCTTTCACATTTACCAATTAGTCAATCTTTCCAGCCCACGCTACATGGGTCAGCTTCAAGACCACACGGTTGGTTCATTCATTTTTGGCCGGACTCTAGTGATCCTAGCGCAATTTCTGTAGGAGATGTTTTCCTTGCATTGCCATTTGCAATCTTATTGACATTTTTGTTCTATTTCGACCATAACGTATCATCGTTAATGTGTCTTCTGAAGGAATATCCATTAAAGAAACCAGCAGCATTCCATTGGGATTTCGCCCTTTTGGGGATTACTACTGGGGTTGCTGGGTTGATTGGAATTCCTGCCCCTAACGGACTTATTCCACAAGCTCCACTTCATACACAATCTCTTGTGGTACATGACCTTAAGACTGGAAAAGCTATATCTGTAGTTGAACAAAGAGTGACCAACACTTTACAAGGTCTAATGACTTTTGTAATGATGACAAGACCATTTCTTGTTGTGCTTGGATTGATTCCTCAAGCAGTTCTTGCAGGATTGTTCTTTATTATGGGTATTACAGGGTTACACGGAAATGTGCTTACCAATGGAATAAGGTACATCTTCTTAGATGACAGGTACATCAAATATGACCCACAATGTCCAGAGATCTTCCGTACAATAGATAATCTCCCCCAGAAAAAGTGGTACTACATTTATTTGTTATTACTGTTGATTGCAGCAGGATTGGAATTTGGTATTACAAATACAAAAGGAGCCGTTGGATTTCCTGGGGTCTTAATGTTCTTTGCTATCTGCGCCAAATGGGTATGGCCTTACATTATTCCGCCAGATCAATTGGAGTTGTTGGATTCAGAAGTTGCCGACGAAAGAATTGTCAGGAACCTTGAAATATCCAAAATTGTGAAGGATAGGAAGAGAGAAAAGGAAGAAAAGGATTTAGAAGGTGATATAGAGGAGATAACAAGCATTGAAGATTTTAATACTAGCTCGAATTGATCTATGGCAAACTTCTAATTATTATTCATTGTGAATGGAGCTCTAAAACTACTAAGATCAAATATCTTGCCCATTATGCAATTATATATTCCTATATATTATATTTACATAGAAGTGAATTGGAAATTTAATTGACATAGGAAATTTCTAATAACTATGAAAAAGGAACTCATTTTAGAGATTTTCAGCTCTTCACCTTTCGTATACACAGCCGAAAGGAGCTACAAAGATCATGCGAGCAAGAAAAAAAACATTACGTGAATGGATTAAAGAAACTCAAACTCGATCTTCTAAAGAGTTAAACAATGTTAGGTCCAGTTGCCTACTCAAAAAATATCGTCCTCATGCTAATACGAAAATTCCAATGAGGTATTTTTCTGGTGCTGGAGGGATTTTGGTGGTTGGTCAGTCTGTATTTCCCTCAAAATGAACTTTAAACAAATTCGCGCATGTAACTCTATGGGTGCAAATTAGACAATACACTTTAGTAGTGTGGACTCACAACTACGATAGTTAGAGTAAATACTAAGACTGTATGAGGCATTTTCGAGGCCCAGTATCGTGCAAAGAAATACAGATGTTCTTGGGCTGAAAATATCATTTTACGAGACTAACTTTACACTCCACAATGATTCTGTCCTCGAATCTAGTTAGAACACAGGTGTTCGGCTCTTAATATTTGTATATATTCCATTGTCGACCTCCATGATACTCGTTAAGCATCGAATTACTTCTTACGAGGACTATTTACTGATGATACGAATAACAACAAATTCATATATACAAGTGATGCTTTTCTAAATGGTAACACTTCTTCCCAAGTTGGTCGCGCAGGTCCATTACATCATACCTGCGGCGCTTAGCCGCTTACAGAAAAAAAAGCCTAATAATTCTAAATCCGCTCAAGTGTTACCTTTGGACTGGTCAACAATGAAAAGGAGATCGAAGAGTACGTGGCATGGCGATGTGGAGCTGGATCAAGAGAGCCAAGCGGATCTGGGATATTATGAAACATTGAAAAGGTATAAATATGGCCAGTTTGTATTTTATACTTTCATGTCTATTTCGCTAAATTAATTTGGTTCATTTAAGATTTGCAGCAATTGAAAATCATCACCAAATAAAAGAATAGAATAATATAGGGTACCAGTCACAATGGAGTCAGTTACTACTTATGATTATAAAGATGAGGAGTCGTCTACAAATGGAGGCATTACCTTTGATGTAGATTCTGAAAGACCATTTCCTGCTGGTCGGAGACAAAGAAGACTCTCAATTCATCGTCGACTCTCTGAGACCTCATTGTTTGAAAAGGTTCCAGCTGAGAATGTTTTGCCAATAGCATTCAAAACTATTTCTCATAGAATTGAAGATGCTAATGAAGCAACTCAAAAGCTAAAGTTAGACGAAAAGGCGAAAGAGTTTTCAGATATTCACTGGCACCTCAAGGAATCTGAAGATGTTGCAAATGACTTCTCCTCAGACGTAAAGCTAGGCTTAACTGCTTCTCAGCACGAAGAAAATTTGAAGGTATTTGGCTTAAATGTTCAATCAAAACCGCCTTCGGGTATGTTAAGAAAGATATTAATTAATTTCTTTGGAGGATTTGGGTTGTTGTTAATGATCGGTGGTATTTTATGCTGTGTCTCATGGAAGCCTCTAGGTGAACCAGCTCCTGCACCAGCAAATTTGGCTCTTGGTGTTATCTTATTCATCGTGTTTTTGGCTCAAGCAGCTTTCAATTTTGTTCAGGATTTTTCTTCTTCTAAAGTAATGGAATCAATCCATGATGTTATCCCTTCCGACTGTAAGGTTATAAGAGAAGGAAAAATCGGTCAAGTTCAGGTCAAAGATCTCGTACCAGGAGAACTTGTGTTGCTTGAAACAGGAACCAAAGTTCCTGCTGATATAAGAATTGTTGATGAATCTCCTGATTTAGCATTTGATAGGTCAGTTTTAACAGGAGAGTCCAAACCAATCCAAGCAATGTCAAGTGCAGATAAAGAAGGGGCTAATTATTTGGAATCACACAACATTGCAATGCAAGGTACTTTCTGTATATCAGGTTCTGGTCGTGGAATTGTAGTCTCTACTGGTGATGCTACTGTCTTTGGAAATATTGCCCAAATGTCTTCACAACCAAAATCCGGCCTTACTCCTTTACAAAGTGAAATCCTAAGATTCGTATTGATCGTTGTTGCTGTTATTGTTTCCTTGGTTGTTTTAGTTGTTATTCTATGGGCTGCTTGGATCAAAAAGTCATATCCTAATTGGATTAGCACCTCTTCTTTGATCGTTGATATAGTATCAATTGCTGTAGCTTTTATCCCAGAAGGTTTGCCAATTGCATTAACGTCCTGCTTGATAATTACCGCTGGTGCCATGAAGAAACATAAAATTTTATGTAAGTCATTGGCAGTCGTCGAGACTCTTGGTTCTGTTTCAGTTTTATGTTCAGATAAAACTGGTACACTAACAAAAAATAAAATGTTTGTTACTGATGCTTGCTTAGGGACTAAAATCTTACCGAGAATTGACCATGAAAAGAACACTTTCAATGACATTGAAGGAATTGAACAATTGTATTCTATTTGTGGAATGTGTAATACGGCTACGTTTGATATCAAGACTTTAGGCCTCCCACTTCAAGAAAGAATAATACATTCTAATGCAACTGATCAAGCTATCTTGAGATTTGCAGAATCAATCAAGCCAACAAGTAACATAAATCACAATTGGCAAAAGTTATCCGAATTGACTTTCAATTCCAAGGACAAATTCATGGCAAGAATTTATCAAACTCATTCTGAAGCAACTGGCTCAAAAGTAGGAATTTCCAATATAAAAAAGCAGTACTACTTCACGATCAAAGGTGCTCCAGATATTTTACTTGATAAATGTTCGTCTTACCTTGATGAATCACGTCGTACACCTTTGACAGAAACCGTTAAAAACCGTATCCTAGAAATTCAAACTCAATGGGCCACCCAAGGTAAAAGAGTACTACTTCTAGCCTCTAGAATTGTGCCGCAAGATGATATGCATGACGAAACATTTTGGAAAGATTCTAATAAATCAACAGGTTATTTGAGAAAGTTGAGTAATGAACTGTTGACGTTGGTTGGTTTGGTTGGGATTGCTGATCTACCAAAAGACGACATTTTTGATGTTGTTTCTACACTCCAAGGTGCCGGTATTAAAGTAGCAATGGTGACGGGAGATTTCGAATTAACTGCTGTTGCAATAGCAAGAATGTGTGGAATTGTTACGCATAGGATTATCGATCATGCTGCAGATTTAAATAATCAGTATGAGGAAAGCTTGGATGCCAAGACTGGAGAACTAGACAGGTCCATTGTCGTAACATCTAAAGATTTAGTTTCATTATCAACTTTAGAATGGGATCAATTGGCAAAATACTCAGAGATTGTATTTGCAAGAGCAACTCCAGAACAGAAGCTTAGGATTGTAGAGGAGTTCCAATGTAGGGGACATATAGTTGGTATGACTGGAGATGGTATCAATGATGCTCCTTCTTTGAAACAAGCCGATGTTGGCATTGCAATGGCGGATGGCTCTGACATAGCTAAGGAAGCAAGTGATTTGATCCTTTTGGATTCGTTTTCGTCAATTGTTGAGGCCCTAAAGTATGGTAGATTGGTGTTTGAAAACTTGAAAAAGACCATCGCATACTTGTTACCAGCGGGTACATACGCTGAATTATGGCCAGTCTTACTTAATGTTATATTTGGTTTACCTCAAGCATTATCATCATTCTGCATGATCATAATTTGCTGCTTAACTGATTGTGCGGGGGCTATCACATTGGCATACGAATCACCAGAGAGTAATTTACTATTGAAGAAACCTAGAAGTGTTACAGGAGAAAGACTAGTAGATATGAAGTTGTTCTTGCACTCTTATTTTACGATTGGTACTTTCTATTCCTTTACCTCAATGCTTATGTGTTTCTTGTATTTCCAACACAAAGGAATTCCTTTCAACGCTTTGACTTTATCCTACGGTAATACGAGTCAGTTCGAAAACTTAGGTGAAGTGAGCAACTCAGCATCTTCAGTGTACTTTGTCAACTTAGTTATCATGCAATTCTTTAATTTGATGGCGGTTAGAACAAGGTACTTGAGTATATTCCAACATCCACCCGTATGGAATAAAGATACTAAAAATTACTTGTCCTTTCTCGCAATTGCTTTCGCCCTTGCTGTTACATTTTTCTTCAATTATATCCCATGGTTCAACAAAATTTTGAATACGGGACATGTGCCTGTTCAATACTATTTTATTGCTGTTGCCTTTGGCTGTGTTGTATTACTCTACGATGAGTTAAGAAAGTATTTCAACCGAAAATACCCTTCATCTTTCCTAGCTAAGATTGCTTGGTAGAATGATTGAAGAAGTATTAATTATGAACACTTATTGACATGTATTTACCAGTCAATTGATACTACAATACGTGTAATATTTATATATATTGAATATTTAATTTTATATGGGCATAATTTATTAGAGAGCAAGATAAATAAAATATATGTACAATCTAATCAAGTCCTCTGTTATAGTGGCTTAATCAGTTTCTATCTCCTCTTTCTTCGTTTCGTTTTCGTTTTTTTTTTTAGTATTTCATTTTTTCCATAAAACTAATCTTTAGTTGCACACATTTGCACCGAAGAAACAGCTATTTACAAGTATTGACATTCCATTCTCTAAATGGGTGCTCTGTTTTCCAACCTCTACATATTCTTCCCCCATATATCTTCAAAAGTTAAACTTTGGAAGAGATCAAAATCCGAACTTTTCATTAGTTCATTTAAACTATGATCCATAACATTTAACCCAGAGTCAAAGCCGGTACCAGTACCGGCATCATTTAAGAACTCACCATTGACACCTTTTAAACCAAAAGCACCTGGCGTTTCCGCCTGGTATCTTGCGTTTTCCACAGGAGTCTGGTTAAAGAAATCAAAAGATGGAGTCATACCCAAATTACTGTTATTGAGATCTTTCCTCTTAAGTTGAAGCATTTGTAGCCAAAGCCTATCTACTGATTCATTACCTGCTGAGAAGTTCTCTGAATAAGATGAAGAGCCGGTAGAACCGACAGAATGGGCTTCTCCATTGAGACTACCACTACTATCATTGTTTGAATTTGACATACTACCGTTCGAACGCTGTGTCGATCCATGTGTAATCAAAGAGCCATCAGGATTTTGAGATTGCTGAGGATTGTAGGAATTGTCCAGAGGTTGATTCTGCTGACCATACTGTCGTTGTTGCTGTTGATAAGTCTGCTGATTTTGTTGTGTTTGCATCTTCTTATGTCTTGGCACTCTTGCTAATGATTCTTCAAATAATACAATCAAGTCATCAAGCATTTCAATTGAAAATTTCATATCCAAAAGACTTTTTTTATCCTTAACATCTTCTCCACCATCACCGGTATTCTCCATTGTTGTATTTTCCAACAAATGTTCATAAAATTCCTTACCTTTTACCAAATCATGAATAAAACCACCAGCCTTTACAATTCTCCATGCATAATAGTACCTTTTACTTAATCTTCCAACAGTTTCTAAGAATATCTTGCAACTTTTTTGTAGCAATTGATCCATCTTAGTTAACTTTGAGAACATATCAGAATATCTCTGGTCTTTCAATAGCGACATATCATGGTTAGGATTGACCTTAAGCGTGTATAGCATAAGGCGAATTCTAATTAAGATTGCACTACATATAATAAGTGATTTATGCAAAATGATTTCAAAGCTTGGTATAACAATCATATCAGTCAGGTTTCTGAATATTTTAGGATTATTTCCCAATAGTTCCAAATAATATGGCACCAACTCTCCAATAATAATAGAAAATATTTTCTTTAAATAGTAATATGCATATTCTGAATTTTTTTTGTTTTCATAGTAGCAGAAGAAGTGGAAATATATTGTCACCAAAAAGAAATTAGAGGCGAAATATATCTTCATTTTCAAAGTCTTGACGAATAAATCCTCCAGATCACTTTCTTCCTCCCCATCAACAGATGCATCATCAAATATGGATCTCAAATTACCATACTCTTGGTTAAAATAAGTTTCCACGAAATTCAATTTCTCGGCTAGCAGCGCCATATTTATGTTCCCTCTTACGTCTAAAACCGTGGTAATTATATCGAACATAGGACCATAAACTCTATCCATTCTTGGGAAAGATGAAGACAAAATTTTCATCTCAAGCTCTGTGTCAAGGATGTTTGAATTCCCGTGCTTGTAAAAGGGAAATTTTGTATCAAACATCGACCTACTAATGTTTAGAGGAGTACCAAGTGCCATAGCATTATTGAAATCGAAGATTAACAACAAGTACCAAATTTTTCTACCTATGTTATTAACCTTCTCATCATTACAAGCATCAGGAAACAAATCAGGTTCCCTATTTAAACCCAACAGTAGAGCCATCTGCACTAATGTTGCAGTGAATACTTGTGAATCTCCTCCATCAGCGCTGTCACCATCTTCAGGAGCATACATATGGTACAATCTTGTAAAAAGAGCCAATTGCATAATTGTCATATTGACCCTACGAAGTAAATTAAACTGGTTTAGGCATTCCTGTGCACAATCAACTATTTCCAAATTTATCGGATTGTTTAACAAGAATTTCAATCTTTGGGCTTCTGGAGATTGGTCCGCAGTGTTCAAGTTTCTTTCATTAACAGATTCAATCGTGGATAGTAATGAAAGATAACTGAATCTAAGCATGAGCAACAATAAACCCAAATTTGCAAAGTCCAATTTTTTTTCAACGTTAATCAGGACCTTTTTCTTATTATCATAACCTTCTAGTCCAATTATTGCACTAACATTTGCTCTAAAGCTAACTTCATCGATAACTGGGTAGAAAGGATAAATGTGAGTAAAAAATCTACCAACAAGAAGCCAAATAACACTCTCATTAGGTAAAATCAATTCAATTTTATCAGCCAAGGCCAATTCATCATCAATGTCACCAGCATAGAAGGAAATTCCAAGTGAACGAGCTCGTTCATTGATTTTAGATTTAGCTGCTGAATCATTAACATTGTAATTGTTCAGAAAGAGACGTGGTTTACTATTCAATTCAGATTTAGTAGTGGTGTTCGACAACTGCCTTGAAACTGGACTGTTAACCACATCAAGCCCATAATCGTTACCATTTTCAAATTTCATATTTCTATCACCGGTCTTGGCCTTGAATAATTTTACATCATTATATCCAAACGATTCAGTGAGTAAATCTTTAAAATGATGTTCTGTCTTAGTTGAGGCATTTGTAGTCTGGAACACTTTCAATTTATCCTCAATGAGCTTTCGTCTGCCCTCAACATAACTCCAAAGCATGTTCAGGGCCCGGTCCTTTCTTAGCAATGCTATCCAAGACATGGGTCCAAAATTGGCTCTACGAAGAGGTTCTTTGTCTTGAACTGATGTATAACCGGTGTAAAAGTTGATAGTGTCGTAGTTTGATGCGACCGGGTTACGGCCAAGCATTGACTTGTCCTTCCAATGACTACTTATTGTCAATGGATCAGCCAAGGTGGGCGTGTCTAGAGATGGAAGACCATACTGAGTGCTGGAACTATTGCTTTGGATCGAATTAGGCGACAAGTCCGAAGTGGCAATGGAAGTCACAGACTGTTCAATGCTTTTAATTTTCTGTTTCAACAGCTCAAGCTCAAGCTCAAGGTCTGATTTCACACTGCTGTCACTCGACTTTCTGAGTGCTCCCACGCCATTCCCATTGGGGCTTGTTTTCACCATATAATTGGTGTCTCCCATATGGTTCTGCTCTACAAAAGTGTTTCCGCTGATCATCTGGAACATGTTATCGGAGTAATGGCAATTCACATTCCCGTACTTCTTACAAGTGGAGCAAGGATTACCTTTATCACATTTCACTTTCCTCTTCCGACAAAACTCACAGACCAAAGTCTGCCGTTGACGTTTCTTCTGTCTCGGTTCAGACATTGTGCTATTTGCTATAGAAGTGTATCGATTATCTAGATTGGAAGAACACACTCTAGGGTAAGGTTATCTTTAATAAACAGTAAGAAAAAAGGAAAATAAAAAAATAATTTATTCAATATCGAATAGGTACAAAAAAATATATCCCAAACTGACTGAAAGAAACAGTATACAAACTGAAATGCAGCGGAGTAACTTTCCTGTGCTTGTATATTATTAATATATTATTTTTTGACTGCGGGTAGCTTCCCTCAACACCTAGTCTATATTGTTTATGGTAATTTATATGTGTATTTTAAATTGTTTTTTTTTTTTTTTCTTGCTCTTGATTTTTTAGCACATTCTGTTTCCATTGATGACTAGCGCCTCTCGCTGTTTCACCTTTCACTTTGGGGAAGAAATATATTCCTTTGCTATAAGGCTGTTATCGGAAGGTTGGGTTTATGTGACTTGAGATAGTGACAAAAATTGCTTGTTTACAATTGAGAAGGCTTAAGAAGGTTTAAGGTTAGAGTAACTGGGTCATTTAGATGATACGGTCAGGTGGAATGGGGACGATACGGTGCCCTAGTGTCACTATGATATTGGGCTAGTGAGTGAGTCCCTTTCGTAGGTGCCACTTTCAAGGCTTTTCTTTTTTTGATTTTTTTTTTTTCTTTTTTTTTTTGGTTTTTCTCGTTTTTACTATTATTTAAAACGCACAGTTTATGTAAGCTCATGCAAGTCTGATGGCAAATTCAAAGAAAAGCTTAAAATGAGAAAAAATCCGGGCACGGCATGGAGAAGGTCCATCTGAGGAAGACTACGCTATGCGTTCGTATCTGGACAGTTCATATCTCTGTAGGTCACACAGGAGAAGGCTAAAATAGGATATACGAAAAAACCCAAGTCCGAACCGCATATTGCAAATATTAGCTATCTGATAAGGAGGAAGCAGGTAGGGACAGGTTTGCGTGACTTGGCCCTGCTAACTGAAAAATCACATAGTTATAGGAGAGAAGGAAGGAAAAAAAAAAAAAAAAAAAAAAAAAAAAAAAAAAAAAAAAAAAAAAAAATAAACAAAAAAAAAAAAAAAAATACAAAGGAAAATTAAACACTAACCGATTTTTCTTCTTACCTAGTCTGATTGATAAGTATTTGCTAGACACTCTTTTGAAGTCTGGAATCTACAGTAAACCCGCTTGTAATTAGGTAAGAAGGCCGTATATATACGAATTTAAAATTATAACGGATTATTGAGTCGCTAGACCGGACAAATTTTGGATCATGGATAAATCGAAAGTCAAGTCTATCCTCCCTAAACCTTCTCCGTTGAGCCTGCCCTCGCCCATAATGATCAAATCAGAATCGGCTGGCGCTCCAGCTGCAAACACGAACAAGAGAAGAAGCTTGACGTCGGCACCTACGCAAAATTCCGATCTTAAGCGGAAGCGGGCCAAGTCTGCGGTAAACCCGTCGATCATGTCGTACATGGAAGGACAGGATGATGATAGTATGAACAAGACCACGGGACATCGGCCGGTAACCTCGTGCACCTTCTGTAGGCAACACAAGATCAAGTGCAATGCTTCGGATAACTATCCGAACCCATGTGCCAGGTGTGAAAAGATGGAGTTGAAGTGTGAGATCGACCCAAAGTTTAGACCAAAGAAGGGCTCGCAGATCCAAACGTTAAAGAACGATGTGGACGAGTTGAAGGCTAAGATTGAGATGCTTACCAAGAACGAGACCTTGTTGACTCAAGCTTTGAACCAGCATAACTTGAACTTCTTACAACAGCAGCAGCAACATTCCAACTTCAGCATGTCGCCTCAATTGCAACCAACCACTACATCTGTTACCGGTGGTGGTGCTGGCTCATTATCTTCATATCACAACACTCCTGTACAAAGACCTTCCAACAACTTGCAATCGCCAAGACATATACAGTTGGATAACCCTACTCCAACCACCAGCACTAGCTCACAATTGCCTGAGGCTGTGCACACAACTTTAGTAAATACGCCGGGTCAGCTGCCAGCAGGCTCCTCCTCCCACCACACAACAAAGCGCATCAGCCATGCCACTCAGATCTCACAACCACTCATTCACTCCGAGCAACATACTTCATCCTTAACTTACACTGTGATATCCGAGTTTGTGCTCGGCACAGTTCACCTTTCCCTTGAAAAGGCAGACGAGCTTCACGAAAGATTCATAACAAAGCATTTACCATTCTTCCCCATTTTTGAATCGAAGTCCGCTACGGAACTCTACCATAAATCTCAACTCTTGTTTTGGTCTGTCATGTTGACATCGGCATTGTCAGAGCCTGAACCTACCCTTTATATGTCGTTAGCGCTGTTGATTAAGCAATTGGCCATCGAAACTTGTTGGATACACACTCCAAGGTCCACCCATGTGATTCAAGCTTTGATTATATTGTCTTTATGGCCATTGCCTAATGAAAAGATCTTGGACGATTGCTCATACAGGTTTATAGGATTGGCTAAAAAATTATCGTTACAATTGGGTCTTCACAGAGGTGGTGAATTCATTCAAGAATTCAGTAGAACTCAAGTCAGTTTGGGACCAGACGCTGAATATTGGAGAACTAGATCATGGTTGGCAGTCTTCTTCTGCGAGCAGTTTTGGTCCTCGGTATTAGGGTTGCCCCCCTCAATCAACACTACCGATTATCTTATAGAGAACGCCAGAGTTGATACTACCTTGCCCAACAACTTCAGATGCTTAATATCGTTGTCTATATTCCAGTGTAAATTGGTTAACGTAATGGGTGTTTCAGTGACTAGCCCTGATGGATTGCTTGAGCCTCTGAACAGAGCAGGATCATTAAACATTTTGGATCGCGAATTGGAGAGATTAAGATATAAATTGCCTATTGATGATGGGTCCTCCATTGAAGTCTACTTCCTCTATGTTAAATTGATGATTTGCTGCTTTGCATTTTTGCCAGGGACACCTATTGAAGATCAAGTTAAATACGTTAGTAGCGCCTACATGGCAGCCACTAGAATCATCACTATAACATCACAAATGATCAATAATAACACGGTATTGTTGATTGAATTGCCCATATATGTTAGGCAAGCTATCACGTATTCCGTGCTATTACTTTTCAAACTCCAACTTTCAAGGTATTTAATTGATAAGTATGTTGACAGTGCAAGACAGCTGATTGTCACCGTTCATAGGTTACTCAGAAATACATTATCTTCATGGAAGGATTTACAAAATGATATTTCGAGAACTGCTAGATTATTGGAGAACTTGAATATTGTATTACTATCGTATCCAGATATATTCACTGCCAATATAAGCAGCGAAAATAACAGTGGTGGGTCTATTATTTCAAGAATGAGATCTCATTTAACTGCATCATTGTTTTATGACTTGGTGTGGTGTGTACATGAGGCTAGAAGACGTAACTTGGAAAATAAAAATAACGGTGGGAACAGGCAATCACAAAATGACAATAGCTCTGAGGAATCTGAGCAGCACTTTAATTACAGGAAACCAGTACCTCTCCCATTTTATAATCAAATCACCAAGGACGATTTCAAAACAATCATTACCACTACGCCAAACGGTACCACGGTTACTACGTTAGTACCAACTGACGAGGCTTTAAATCAGGCAAGACTGAATGCCAATGCAAAGGGTCTGAAAGAGCCCTTGGAAATCAATGGTATTCCTTTATCAATGTTGGATGCTACTGGAAGTATGATTGACCATAATCAAAATGGAAAGAATGGTAATCAGAACTTCGTGAATGCTAACAACAATACTGGTAACAACAACAATAACAACAGTAACAACAACAACAACAATATCACTGATATGAGTGGCTCGATGATGTCCAATTCGAGGTCATTTTTGGATGACAAACCACAGCAAATCACAAGTCAGACTGCAGCGCAATTCCCATCCTTTGGAACTGGAGCTCTGCCGTTATTTATTCCGGATCTTGGCCAACAGAGCCCAATTCCCCTGCAGATGCAGCCACCATTGCACCAACAAGCATTACCTGACTTTCCAGGTACAGGACAAACCCCCTTACCATTACCTTATGACGTGCGGTCAGTGCCACCTACTACAGGTGTGACAGATCAGATAGCTACATTTTTACAGCAACAGTCGAATGGATGGCTTAATAATGAGAATTACGAAGATGATGACTTTTTAGGATGGTTCGATATGAACCTAGAGCAAAAAGACTGAAAAACTGGAGTACTATGAAATCTCGAGAGATCTCGGCCTTACTCTACGTAAATAAATTACTTCAGTATTTATTATTTGTATTAATACATATGTTTATAACTTTACAACTTTATAGCTGTAACTCTATCTATATACTAGGTTGCATTTTGGTGTGCAGGTGTTGTCACGTTTTTTAATGCAATCAGATTAAGCGCACAGGTGAAATCTTCAGAGCAGCTCCAGCAGAGAAAGTAATTTTTCAATTTAAGACTTGCTTTCTTTCTCCTAGTAAAGCAATACATTTTCCAATTTATACTAAGCAAAGTAAGATTATTAGTAATGTTCTCCAAGCAATTGATCCGTGCCTCTTATTTGGCTCCTAGAAGATTGGTAGCCGCCCGTTTTGTCTCCTTCACTGCAGAGAGCCAACCAAGGATTAGACTTGGATCTGAAGCACCAAATTTTGTAGCTGACACTACTCAAGGGAAGATTGACTTCCACAACTGGATTGGTGATAAGTGGGCTATTTTATTCTCTCACCCAGCCGATTTCACTCCTGTATGTACTACTGAATTGGGTGCCTTTGCCAAATTGGAACCAGAGTTCACCAAGAGAAACGTCAAATTGATAGGTTTATCTACTGAAGGTGTGGATAGTCACAACCAATGGATTAAAGACATTGAAGAAGTATCCACAGGTGGATCCAAGTTTGGATTCCCAATTATTGCCGACTCTTCCAAGGAAGTTGCCTTCAAATACGACATGCTTACTGAATCTGATTTTCAAAACATCAACTCTGGTGTAGTTTTCACTGTTAGATCTGTCTTTATCATTGACCCTGCTAAGAAGGTCAGATTGATTATGACCTATCCTGCATCTACTGGTAGAAATTCCGCGGAAGTGTTAAGAGTAGTCGATGGGTTGCAATTGGCAGATGCCAAGGGAATTGCCACACCAATCGACTGGAGTGTAGGTGACGATGTTATTATTCCTCCAACTGTCTCAGATGAAGCAGCCAAGGCCAAATTCGGGGAATTCAAGACCTTGAAGCCATATTTAAGAACCACTAAGGCACCAAAATAGATCTGATCTCAAATGCTGATCTTACATGTTAGCGCGTCGTAGTGAAATGGAACGAAATATACATAAATTTTATATAAACTAGCACTCAAAGAGCCAACAGACTTTCCTCTGCATGCTTCCCTCTCCATTTAAGCATGCTATATATTCAATTTGGGACGCTTTGGCCCGACCTTTGTAGCATATGCTAGCAAACGTTGTACATGGTTGCATTCGAGCCGCTTGGATATATGCAGTACTGACTCATGTTTTCTTTCTTTTTTTTTTTTTTTGCCGCCTTATCGAATTTTTCAGTTAAAGGAACGCCAGTTGCCTGTCTAAAGCTCTTCTTTCTCTACGTTGTTCTACAATAATAATGGAAGAAAATCTGCTACCGAACGCTCTACCTACTCCTGATCTTCCTGGTGAAGAGCGGCGACAAGAGACCGAAAAGAATAATGAAACTAAAAATAAAGTATTAACTATCTCCGCACCTGAAGAAGTTACCGTGAGCCCAGACTCAAGGCTGCTTCTCAGCTTAACAGACGGAGAAAGTTCTACTTATAGCTCTGAAGTTACAGAGGACGATGAACTGTCATCTGCTGCTTCATCCTCAGACGAAGATGAAAATGAAGAATTATCTTTGTCAAATAGAATAATGCAAGAAATTCAAGATGGTACCTACACTTGCTTGGTTTGCACTTCTGAGATCGATGCCTTTTCCAAAATATGGTCATGTGCTGGATGCTATAGAGTGTATGACTTGGACTGTATAAGAGATTGGGCGCTTAGAGGGTCATCTACCGACAAGAGTAACAAAAACTGGAGATGCCCTGCCTGTAACATTGAAACAAACGTAGTGCCTCAGAAGTTTACTTGCTGGTGTGGGAAGGTGAAGAACCCAGACCCGAACGAATTAATGCCCTTTAGTTGTGGGAACCCATGTAATGAACCCTACGAAGACTGTGTTCACAGATGTGGATCCCAATGCCACCCTGCACTGCATCCCGTTTGTGGGGCTATGGGACCTGTGATGAATTGTGCGTGTGGTAAACTGCATCGCCAATTGCCCTGTTTGATTACTCCTTACAAGGAAGGATGGAAGTGTAACGAGCCGTGCAACACTGTAATTTGTCCATTGGGACATAGGTGTAACCATAATAATGTGGGCGGTTGTCACCTGGGCTTCTGTGGTTCCTGTGAGGCGACTATTGATACCGTCAAGTGCTACTGTGGTAAACACGATGATTTGACCATAAAATGTTTTGAACGTAACCCTAAGAACTGTTCCGATCCTGGCAACACATTGAGTAAATGGGTAGGTTACACTGACTGTGGTGAAACCACAACAATCTACCATGATTGTGGTATCCACCTGGAGGTTTTCAATTGTGAACCGTTACCTACTGAAAAGCTTATATGTAACTTTTCTCCAGCAAGGGTTAAGACTTGCCAATGTGGGAAGACTTCCGTAGACCAAGCCAAACGAACAAAATGTACTGATCCGATTCCTGAATGTGACAATGTTTGTGGGAAGAAATTGCTGTGTGGCTGTTTCTGTAAAGCTAAGTGTCACTCAGGTGAATGCATTTGTTATAACCTTTTAGATGTGAAGTGTTCGTGTGAAAATCATACATTCTCGGTGCCTTGCAGATTCATTCAAGCTGGTTATAAACCCAAGTGTAAGCATAAGTGTACTGTGTTGTTGAACTGTCGTAAGCACTATCATAAAGAAGTGTGCTGCGCTTATGAACAAATCGCTCAAAGAAGAGAAAGGGAGAAAAAGAAAGCCGTTAGAAATGGAATCAGGTCGTCTTTGGTTGATGAAAATGATATCATGACTGTGGAACCTGCCCATATCTGTACTCAGCCATGTAGCAGGTTAAAACTGTGTGGGGTCCATCAGTGTGAAGCCTTCTGCCATAGCGGACCTTGTGGAACTTGTTATGAATCTTCCAATGACGATTTGATATGTAATTGTGGCAAGACGATCATTGAAGCTCCTGTAAGATGTGGAACTAAATTGGAATGCCATGAACAGTGCATTAGATCAAAGGAATGTGGTCATAGATTAGAAACCCATGAATGTCATCCTGATAATATCCAGTGTCCTAAATGTACCAAATTGGTTACCAAGGAATGTAATTGTGGGAATAAAAAGGATATGCCTAATGTCTTATGTTCACAGTTGAATGTTTCTTGTGGTAAAGTTTGTAAAGTAACCAAAAACTGTGGTCATCCGTGTTTGAAGGTGTGTTCGGAATCATGCACTAAAAAAAATGTGCACGCTAGTTCTTCCGTATGTCAAAGTCTTTGTGGCAAGGTTAGAATCAATTGTCCTCATGCATGTAAGCAAAAGTGTCACTCTAATAAAGTTGGAAAATCCAAAAACTGTGACGCTGTGCGTTGTTCGGAAGAAGTGACAGTTCAATGTGAATGTGGCAATAAGAGTAAGACCCTCAAATGTGGAGCTTCTCTTATTGATAAGTCAACTATTGGCACATTCTTAGACTGCGATGAAGAATGTTTAGCAATTAAAAGGGATAACGAGTTGAAAAATGCATTCAATATCGTCGGAAAAGATATTACTGATGATGAAATGCAACAGATCCTGCTTGAGGAAGAAATCGAATATATGGATTCCGTGATGGCTGTCTACCAAAGGCAAAAGCTTTGGTGTAGCAGAATTGAGCTGCAAATGAGATCATTCGTGGTCAACTATTTCAGAGAGCTTGAATCGAATTCTGAGGGTAGCGAGGATATCGACATTCCAATGATGAAGAAGTCTTTGCATTTCCCACCCGCAAGCAGTCCCCAAAGGAAGTTTATCCACGAGCTTGCCTCTGCATTCAAATTATATTCCGAATCCTTGGATGAGGAGCCTTTAAGGACTACTTTTGTAGTGATTACCAAGTCCACTGTAATTCCAAGATTAAGACTTGAGGAAGCTATATTGAGAAAGCAAGAAATCATCAACGAGTATCTCAGAAATAAGGAAATAAAGCAAAACCAAATTCAAAGCTCCTTGTGCAATGCGATCTTGATTCAAGATGTATTTTTCGGCATTACAAAGGAAATATTAGAACTTGAATTGTTGAAGGTGGCTCTGCAAAACAAGAGACTAAATGATTTGGAACTTCATTGGATTAAGGGTTCAACTTATTGCATGGTTTCCAAACTGAAAATTATGAATATGGACACTGCACTGGAAAATGATTTATATTTGATTATGAAGTCATTCAAGCAAGTTGTGCGTGATAAATCGCTCGCTTTTGACTGTAAGTTGTGCCTAGTTGATGAAAGTGTCGAACATGTGTTGAAAACTGATGAACAGATTAGAATTTTAGATGAAGATTTGGCTTTCGAAGAAGTCAATGTTGATGTTGAAAAGGAAAAGGAATTCGAAGTGCACATCCACCAAGAGCCCCAAGCAGAAACGGTATTGTTTTGAAGTGGTACATTATTGAAACTGTATTGTTTTGAAATGGTACATTACCGGTACCAATGGCAATTTTTACGCAATTTTTGTGATGCCATATATGAATAGAATAACATAGAGTATTATATGAAATGATTTTTTGAAAATAAAACAACATTAGGAAACACCTGGCCCATTGTAGAATCAATTATAGTGGTTATCAAGTCGCTTCAACTAAATGGCTGCGAATTGTGCTGCTTTTCTTCCTGCACATATCGCTCTAGATTGCAGCATCTCCCCACCACGCACACGTGAAGTGACTCACTTATCGCAGGCCCGGATCGGCGCTGCTTTGGAACAGTTGGGCGTCGTTGCAATTTTGTATGGGCATGTCAGAGATTGAAAAATTATCAGTGAAATTTTTCAGTGGGTGAAAATTCGTACAGGCTTGTATAGTTTCTTTTGTTCTTTCTTTGTTCTTTTCTTTTAGGTGTTCTCTTGTATCACATTGTACAATTTCACCATTTCAAATCGCTAATTATGTTGACATCTAGATCACTTCGTTCGTTCTCTACCTCAGCCACTGCCATGAAGACCTTAAAGATTGGTTTAATCCCAGGTGATGGTATCGGTAGAGAAGTCATTCCTGCCGGTAGAGCAGTGTTGGAAAACTTGCCAAAGAAGTTTGATCTTGATTTTGAATTTGTTCATCTTGACGCAGGTTTTGAATTATTTCAAAAGACTGGTACTGCTCTTCCAGATGCCACTGTAGAGACTTTACAAAGCTCATGTGACGGTGCTCTCTTTGGTGCTGTTTCATCCCCATCCACCAAGGTTGCTGGATACTCTTCTCCAATCGTCGCATTGAGAAAGAAGATGGGATTGTACGCCAATGTTCGTCCTGTTAAGTCTGTCGATGGAGTTGGTAGACCAGTGGATATGGTTATCGTTCGTGAAAACACCGAAGATCTTTACATCAAAGAAGAAAAGGCATACACCAAAGAAGATGGTACCAGAGTTGCTGAAGCCATCAAGAGAATTACTGAAACAGCCACCAGTAATATTGCCAAGATGGCTTTCAATATTGCCTTACAAAGACAAAAGATTAGAGAAACCAACCCTAACTTGAAGTCTATTCACACTAGTCCTTCTGTTACTGTCACCCACAAGTCTAATGTGTTATCTGTATCTGATGGTTTATTCCGTGAAGTTTGTAAGCAAGTTTACGATGACAACGCTTCCAAATACTCTAGTGTCGCATACAAGGAACAAATTGTGGACTCGATGGTTTACAGAATGTTCAGGGAACCAGAGATCTTTGACGTTGTTGTTGCTCCAAATCTTTACGGTGACATCTTGAGTGACGGTGCTGCTGCCTTAGTTGGTTCTTTGGGTGTTGTACCATCAGCTAACGTTGGTGACAACTTTGCCATTGGTGAACCATGTCACGGATCCGCTCCAGATATCGAAGGTAAGGGTATTTCTAACCCAATTGCTACCATCAGATCTACCGCCTTAATGTTGGAATTCATGGGTTACTCTGAGCCAGCCGCAGCTATCTATGAAGCTGTTGATGCCAACTTGAGTGAAGACAAAATCAAGACCCCAGATTTAGGTGGTAGTTCTTCGACTACTGAAGTTGTCAATGACATCATTAGAAGATTCTAAGTAAATAATCAAAAAAAATGAAAAAAGGTTACGTTTATATTAGTCTATGTATATGCAGATGTGTGGAGTACTACTCAAATCCGGTCCATTCTTCCTCTTCTGCCTCTTCTGCTTCTTCAGATGCGCCTACCATGTCTTTTGTAGGTATTGGTTCTTTTTTAGTTTGAGCCTTTACATCAGATCCACTGCTCTTCACAAAGCATGCGGCAAAGAATCCAATTCCTCCATCAACTTTGGGTTCGGCTCTCACGCAGCCGCCAGCCAACTTTTCAGCTTCCGCTTCATCTTGTGCAATAGAACTGAACTCTTCCTTCCAGCCTCTCTTTGGCCAGTCCAGTATTACTACCTCTCTGTCTGCCAAAACCCATCCCAGATCTTTCACTTGGGGGTCTTTCAATAAATCTACTACAACTCTCTCATTCTCATGAGGGTGAATTGAGCATGTCAGGTACACCACTTTCCTGGCCAGTGGGTACAGTAATGCATGCTTCATGATTTTGAATTGAAATCCGGCCAATTTGTTCAACCTTTCAGTGTCTATATCTTCCTTTTCCTGTTCCTGCTCTTCACCGCTGCCGTTTGCATCTTGTATAGCACGGCCAAAAATTCCTGATCCACTACAAGAGGGGTCCATGACAAGCCCAGTAACGTTGGGGAAATCGGTGGGCTCCGTAGTCGTGAAGTCTGTGTGGGTGATTTGAATCAAATCCTTCTTAGCCTTTCCTGTGGCTCTTTCGCACATCATCTTCAAGATCTTCACTCTCTTGTCGTCTCTTTCAAATGCATACACAACTGAGTCCTTGGTCTTCAAATACGATGCGGAATGAGTGGTTTTGTTTCCAGGTGCTGCACATCCATCAATGACTTCGGTGTGGATATCGAGCGGGTCATCATTTAAGATGTGAGCAGGGAAACAGGAAGCCCTATCTTGAATGATAATTTCTCCTTTCAAATATGCTTGTGTAGAGGTGATCTTCTCTCTGGGGTGCACCCCATATAAAAAGGGGATATAGTCGTCTTTATAGATTAGCCCAGTTTGATTCAATTGCTCCAAAGAAGAGACTGGCTGCAAATTCTTGAATGTGGTGTGTTCATTGAAGAACTTGGTCTCATCTACCTTGATGGTGTTCACTCTAAACCATCTAATGGGGGTTTCGTCTCCATCTACATCCTTTGTAGGGAAGTCCTCCACTGACTTGGCCTTATATTTCAACTTCAACTTTATGAATTCTGCTTTCAATCTGGTTTGGTGAAGCAAGAACGAATCCTTGATGGGGTGTTTCCCCAGCTGGATTCTTCCTCTCGAAGAAAATAACAAGTCGTGCACCAATAGAAGTAATAGGTTATCTGAGATCTTGTATTTCTTTATCGAACTGCTGAAGGAAGATGCCTTTATCTTGGATTTCTTGATCACCATGTTGATGTACTCTTTGTACTTCAAGGTGGAATACACCACAGCATACAAATGCTTAGGGGAAGAGGTAAGCTTCTTGGGGGTGTTGAAGATCCGTGATTGAAGGGACCCATTGGTAGACGGACTGAGGAATTCCTCGGCTTCAAAATAGAGCTTCATCTGGTCAGTGGGCTGATCTATATGGCCCTCTTTACCATGAGATGGCCATCTCTTAGCGCATCTCGTAACTTTTTTTTCGTAGTTGCAAAAATGCATATGTGTCCTGCATGTAGCCACACTGCCTAAGAAGAAAAATTAAAAATAAAAATCATGACACAAAGCCGCAGTAGAGAACAGATCTCCAAGAGAAACGACAATCGTTAATATCTTGGTCAGCTACTATCAACCAGGAGGACAGGACGAGCAGATAGGAGCTCTATTGAAGTAATTTCGCATAGGCTCGATACCGCTTATTAGTTATTGCATTTATTTGGCTTCTTTTTCGAACAATTGAATCTATTTTTCATCCCCTTTCCCTTTTTTTATATACCGTTAGCTTTTTTGTCCGTTTGATAAAATGCCCGTGCCTCCTCCAAATGCTTACACGCCAAACACCAAACTCACAGTGGGGAGCCATAAGGTTTCCATAACCAAATTCATAGGAGAAGGTGGCTTTGCACATGTATACACTTGTATGATCGACCCGCCCTTTAGGGGATCTTCAATTGCCTGCTTGAAGCGGGTACAAGTGCCGAGTAAGATCCAGTTGAACTTGTTGAGACAAGAAGTGGACGCCATGAAAAGATTAAAAGGTAACAAATGCATAGTGTCCTATATTGATTCTCATGCCGCAAGATTGGACCAGAACAACAATGCCATGTCCAAAAGTACTAGTAGCTTAAGTAGTATCAACAACAGTGCACCTTCTTCTCAACAGTACGAGGTGTTTCTCCTAATGGAGTACTGTTCTCGAAATGGACTCATTGACTTTATGAATACCAGGCTAACCCATAAATTGCAGGAGCCAGAAATCCTTCAGATAATGAGAGATATTACCACCGGGGTGGCTATGTGTCACCACCTACAACCTCCATTAATTCACAGAGACATCAAGATTGAAAATGTGTTGATCGACCACGATGGTACTTATAAGCTATGTGACTTTGGGTCGGCCGTACCTTATCAACCAGTTCCTAAAACACCACAAGAATCGGCCACTTTACATAACGATATCATGCAGTATACTACTCCTCAGTACAGGTCGCCAGAAATGATAGAGTTATCCAGAGGTTTCCCCATAGACGATAAGCTGGATGTTTGGGCATTAGGATGCTTGTTGTACAAGTTGTGCTACTACACGACGCCATTTGAACTGCCCCAACACCAGTCATTGCAAGATATGGAAAAGGTGATACTACATGCAGACCTGACTCTTAAGTTACCCCATGACCAACCCGGGCTGATCTTCTCTCCCAGGTTGAAGAACATGATTAAATGCACCCTTCGTGAGGATCCAAGAAGAAGACCCAGTGCAGTGCAACTCTTGGGAGAGATTTGTGCTATGTTAAATCAACCAGTGCCAGATGTAATTCCCTCTGCAGTGAAGCACCATATCAAAAATGGTGCGCCTTTAATTGCCGTTCCTCCTAGACTCAATGATAATAAGGCTAATTCTGCTCCACAACTCTCACAGAAAGTGCCACCTAGTGTTAAGCCAAAGGATCCATTTGCAACCATCGACAAATCGAAGTTCTTAGCACCACAACAAGCCTCATACAAGCTGTCACTCCCCAAATCACATTCTCCTTCACCGCTCAATTCACATTTCCCGGCACCAAGACCCAAATCTACATATTTGGGCTCTACCGCTTCTCCGCCTGGTTCAAGAAAACCATCCTTTGAAAATTATCACCGCTACTCCACTTCAACTTCATCTTTAAAAGAATTTGTTCAAATGCAAATAGAGGAAAGTTCAAGCCATGTTTCGACATTAAGAAAATCAGAAGAAGGCAATGACCGTGGAACTTTAGAATTTTTAAGAAGTAAGCAGGAAAATCAAAACACTGGAGGTAGCATCTCGATGTCCTTCAAGAATGGCCTTAGAAAGATCAGCACTGGTGGTATTGGATCCAACGGCACCGGAGGTAGTATTTCTAGTGTTACAGATAAGCATCACTATAGAAGATCTAGTGTTACTTCTCTTAAACTGCTCTTAACCGGAGGCTCATCTCGAAAAGTTAGTAATAGTGGCTTTACAGGTGATAACCACGTCGAACAAAGCAAAAATAACTCTAGCGCTGGTGAAGCTGACTTACCTGTTAGGAAAATGTCTATAAAGAAGAGAATGGCCATGTTGTTGAACAACAGTGATAAGGAGAGCCTGGGTGTATCCAGAACAGCAGAGGGGTATGGTAAGTACACTGACACAAGGAAAACGAATCCAACTGACGACTTAGACGCAATAAATAGCCCCGTGACCCCATTTTCATCTTCATCATCATCAGACGAGGAAGAGCCTTTGAAAATCACAAAGTCAAGGTCTCCTGCTAGAGCTCATGTAAAGCCTAAACCTCCTGTGTTCCCACAGCAATTAAATAAGCCGGAGAAGAAACTTGTACCGCATTTGAAACCATCGTCATTGAAGGTTCCTCAGCAAAAGGCTGTACCCTCTGCTTCTTCCGCCACTAAGAAGAAACCACCGCCAAAACCAAAGAAGCCGATATACTTGAAAGCCGGGTCAGGAGAAAGGCGATTGAGTAATGCTAGTGACCTTTCAATCCCAGATATAGATGATTTGGAGAAAGATTTTACAAAGCGTTTTCCCAGCAAAGTTTTATAGAGAATTATCGCATTAGTATATACAAATTTTACACGTGTATTAGTTAAACTCTACACTGGCCAACGGAAGAGTCTCATTTTTCTATCATTGTATTGATTTGTAATAATACTTATTTTTATAGTACAAGTAATAGCTCTTCATTCTGCTAATCAGCTACTTCCCTCGCTGCTGTAGTCTTCAACGGAATCCAAGATGAAATCCATTCCTTCCTCAAATCTCTCCGAAACGACATCCCAGAATCCATCAGCAGAGGCTCTAATAACTCTACCAAATTTTCTTCTTGGTCTCTTTGACGAATCGTCGACACCATGGGCGTTATCTCTCCCGTTCAAAATCATACCGTTTCCATTACTTACATTAACCGAGTCCCCACCATTCGTCCAACAAGGGTTCAATGCAGAAGTAAATATGACGGAGTTCTGGTAATACCAATCTACCATTGATTCATCCATAACAGGTACTAATGGCTTAAGAGCCGATCTATTTACAAAGGCAACTGTACCCTTTACTAATTCTTTAATGTCTTGGGATGGTCTCTTTGCGTACAAGTGAACTATAGATTGGTATGCGTCACCGAATCCAACAAAGACCAATTTTTCCAATTGCAGAAAGTATGATATGTAATTATCCCATATGTAAAGCATCAACTCTTGTGAAAAGACAGTTGGATTGTAGTTTGAGTTTGACGAGGAGGAAGATGAACTATTTGTAGTGGACCCATTGCTTTGTGCAGTTCCAGTTGGAGTTCCCGCCTTCAAGCTAGAAGAAACCGGTAACAAAAATGGAGGAATATTTATATCAATAAAACCTAATTGTTTTCCTGCTTCCAAATCTACTTCTTTCTTAATCTTTTCTATGACTTGAATTAAAGGATGTTCCAACACTAATGAAGAATTTCCTTCAATTACACCATTTGTTGGGTTAATATTGGCCCATATTTCTGCTGGATCATGAATTGAAATCACTATTGTAGTTGCGTTATGAATATCAGGGCTTGCCAACACTAAATCCTCCGTACTTGGCGGTAAATCCGTGGTAAACAATGAAGATTTGTCACCCTCTCCTGAAACTATAGATGAAACTATAGGTAAATTGATGAACGAATACCTTGTAAACAAATCATTCGCTTGGCTAGAACGAATTGGATCCAGTAGGTTTGAAAGTTTAAATGGTGCAACCTTCTTTTCTGAAGAGCCATTGGAATCTGCATCTTCATTATTAACCTGCAAGTCATAGAAGTCATCAAAGGAGTTCTTAGTGAATCCAGGCTTCATGCATTTCCAATACTTCGATTGAATTTTGATAACTTCGTCGATAACTTCTAAGGTCTCCAAATGTGGCTGCAAGGTAATGGTTTTCTCTGGAGGTTCTCCGACCATCACCTTGGCAACAGCAAGAGCGCTCTTACTGATCGAATCCAAGTTGTATCCACCTTCCAAAACGACGCACATCTTCCCTCTTTCTATTGCTTTGAGCATGTGGGTCATTTGTCCATAACCAGCAGGGGATACGTGACATCCACCAATGATATCACCATCCGCAGCATCAAATCCTGCGGACACGATCACTAAATCTGGATCAAATTCAGATACTATAGGAATCACCACCTTATTGAAGGCATAGTAATAGTCACCATCATGCATTCCTCCAGTACTCCAGGGAATGTTCACCGAAGTACCTTCTCCTAGACCCTCACCAACCTGGTCGCTGTTTCCATACTTGGTACCAGGGTAATACTTACCATTATCGTATCTATGAAGTGATATATACAAGACTCTTGGATCATCATAAAAGGATTTTTGAGTACCATTCCCATGGTGTATATCCCAATCTACGATGACAATTTTCCGGACCGATTCTGGATAATTTTTCAAAATGTTCTTAGCTGCTACTGCTACATTACTGAACAAGCAAAATCCTCCAGGAGCGTGAGGTTCTGCATGGTGACCAGGAGGTCTTACAATGGCCAAGGAATTCTTAACTCTGCCTTCAACCACGGCCCTACATGCTTCGATGGTCCCTCCGCATGAAAGTTTAGCAGACAAGAAGGAATCGTTATTCACATAAATGGAATCACCCTTTTCAGTTTCCTCCAACAATTTCTCTCTTGTCATATTTTCTGTGGATTCAATGAATTTTAGGTGTTCTTCTGTATGGACTTGCAAGATTTCCTCGGATGTAGCTTCTCGCACTGGGATCTTCACCATCAAAGGACCAATATCGTCAGTGCCAGAGAGGGCCAGGTCTTGAATCAACCCAGCCTCAGCAAGAATCTTGTAAATTCTGTAGATACGCCTTGGATCTTCCGGGTGAGGGTCAATGTATTCAAAGTATGAGGTGAAAATTTTGGCGTGATATCTCATACGAACATCATATGCAATTCCCGTTTTCAAAGTGGTGTAGAAAAGCTGCGGTTTGGTGGACGGAACTACCATGATGTTATCATTGGCACCAGCATTGTTAGTGTTGTTGTTGCTGCTGTTGTCATTACTATTACTGTTATTATTATTATCATCGCTCTTCTCTACCTTTGTCTCTATTAATTGCTCTTGCTTGATAGGTGGTTCCATCTCGCCTTTTGTTTCGCTAGCGACTTCTTCGAGCTTTGGCTTTTTGTCCACCAAGTTGTTATTCTCAATTGGTGAGGCCGACCTTTTGGTTGCTTGGCTGCTGTCCGTTTCAACTGCAGGTTCAGACATAGTACAACGTTCAAGTTAGGATGTGATTGGGTAACTCGTTGATTTCTGGTGTCACTATCTCAAAATTTCAGACTATCTGCTACCTTTCCCAATCTAACTAGATAAAGAATGAAAGAAGAAAAAAGAAAGAAAACTGAAGATATGGCGGGCATATAAAGAAGAAAAAAATAAAAAATAAAAAAAAAAAAGGTTAACGGCTTGATTTTGGAAGACAACGAATAAGGAAAACAAAAAAAAAAAAGAATTGTGGGTGGAAAAGTTCAAAACTTTAATGTTGTGGAAAGAGTTGCCTAAGAAAGGGACTACCAACTGCAAATGAGGCAAGAAAAAGAAAAAAAACATTGGTGAAAGACCGCGGAGGGCCAGCAGACCAAATCTAAAAAAAAGATATGTCAAAGAGAAGACTGCTGGTTCCGCTTTGGGTATCAGAGAGCGCTGAACTGAGAGGAGCCAGAAACATTAGGGTGTGATCAGTTCTCCACATATTATGATTTGCTAGTAGTTGACAGTATAGATAGTCTAGTTGGCTTACTTCGGTTTTACATTAGCATAGTTCTGTTGAGTTCTGTTGCTCGTTGACTGAAAGGACAATTAGGCGATTAGAGATCGGTGTGCCGTACTGAAGCTAAATTGCGAATTGGTGGACTGTACTGTAGGTAATAATAATTCGAGATACTTTGCATAAATGTTGGTCTTTGTATTCCATATTGGCATTCGAAGGCTCTGAGATCGTTGATTATTGAGCAGCGGCGGTTTGCTACTTTAGAAAGAGAATATACATGTGGATGCGAATGGCACTGTTACTTATAGCAATGAGCTAGACAGTTTTGCTGAATAAGTATGGTGTCTCAATTAGGAATCAGTACCTGAAGAGCTGCATAACACTACAATGGCCACGCTCGCAAGCAGATGTCCAGTTTTGATCTTTTTTTGCATTTCCAGTATGGGGATGTAAGCACCCCACCAAACCAGTCTTCATGCGTAGGCATTTCAACTCTTTCTCTTCTACCTGTTGTATTCATATCCTTTCTCTTGCTTCGGGTGCATTTTGGTGGCAGAACGGAGCGTGTTGGTTTCTGATGCAAAGTGCTGCATCACCTGCATTTGCTGCTTGTCTGCAGGTGGCACCGAATTGATGGACTGGAAAAGCTTATTACCAGCACGGAACCCTGACTTATACAGTAGTAGTTAAGAACATTTGGTGGCAACTTATCGGTAGTAATAAACTCCAAGTGACAAGGATTGTTCACTTTTATCTGTTGATATGATGTACAGCAAGAATATTTTACAATTCTTAGTAGAAACTATATATTTTACCGATATTGCAGTATTAAACTACATAATATAAACTCATCCCCCACCATTATACACCGCGCCTAACTTATCACCGATAAGATATATAACCATACATCGTGTATACTTCCTTCAATCCTCAAGCTGAAACCAGTTGAAGGTACCGTAGTCCAGTTGCATATGGAATATTCCTCTGCACACTGCTTATCGGTTTATTCCACTAATTCACCTATCCCGTAAAGTTCGTTCTTCTGCCCCACAAAAAATATTTTGGGGGACGATGCCGCATATATAAGAGATGCAATTCGCAGCAAGAGTGAAAAAGAAAACACTTGTCAGCGGAATTTGGTTCATTGCAAGATATAACTTCAAGGATGAGTTTATTGATTCCGAATGAAAGAGATCATTGGGACGCACATGGAGACCTAGACCAAGATGTTATTTTCTTTGAAAACAGGGACTCAAGAAACTCAAAAGTTAGCGAGTACTGGGAGTTTGAACCGGTGCACGGGTTTTTCAAACAGTCCGATGAGTCCACCAACGATATGGAGTTCAACTATGGGCTAGATGACTTTGGCATCGAACCAGCAAATTGGGAGAGCTTGGTAAGCAAGCTCAACCAGTTAAATGCTCTAGCCAGTCAAGATGAGCAATATAAGCTCTTATTTTTAGCTAGACATGGACAAGGTTGGCATAATGCTGCACATGCGAAGTATACAGTTGAAGAGTGGCATGAAAAGTGGAGATTTTTAGGTACCGATGGGGTAATCGAATGGGGCCCCGATGCAAACCTCACACTGCTTGGAATAGACCAGGCCAAGGAGAATAATCAACTTTGGAAAGAGCAGTTGCAAAAGGGTGCTCCTATTCCTACTAAATTCTACGTTTCTCCATTGCGAAGATCGAGTTATACTTTGAAACATACATGGGAAGGCATTGAAATACCAAGACCACACGTAGCAGAAAACGTAAGGGAAACTATTGGACTCCATCCTTGTCACCAGCGGAGCACAAAGACGGTGATATCGCAAAGATTTCCAGAGTTTAAGTTTGGCCCAGAGTTCACCGAACACGATCATCTCTGGGATCAATATACTCCAGGGAGAGAAAAGCTACATGAACAATTTCTCCGGGTGAATTTATTCTTAGAGACTGTATTTGAAAATGACAGAGATCATTCGATTATCTCGATAACTTCTCATGCTGGTACCATCAGAGCCTTCATTTCATCTATTGGGCATAGAAAGTTTACAATTCCAACTGGTGGCATGATTCCGGTTGTAGTGAAAGGAAGAAAGATTGTGAGGAAAGAATAATGGTAGCTTTTGTGGTTCCGTTCTTTCTGAAGAAATTACATAGAATTAGAATATAGAATAATATCCATTTGTATTTAAGATTTTAAGTAGACAAACTTTTGGGAACTACTTTCGAATTATCTAATATGGCTTGAATCTAACGTCACTCTTTGACTTTTTCTCCTTATTTTCCTTCTTCTCTTTTTTGCTCTTCTTATCTTTCTTGTCCTTTTTATCCTTCTTCTCTTTCTTCTCCTTCTTTTCCTTCTTATCTTTCTTATCCTTCTTGTCCTTTTTCACTTTCTTTTCTCCTTCAATCTCTTCAATCACATCCTCCATCTCTTCTTTAGCACTTCCATCATAGAATGAAGCAGGAGAGTTCAAGTTGTAAGGTAATTCCCACGATCTGATAAACCCATCTTCTCCGCAAGTTAGGATGGTGTTCGTTCCTGGGATGGTCATTACATCACGAACAATTTCCTCACCATGAGCCTTGGGGAACCATACTGGTTTGGTCAAGTCCACCTTCTCAGCAGCGCTATCAAACGGATACAATAAAATCTTTTCTTTGGAGTTGGCTCCATAGGCTACAAATCCAGGATATAAGTCTATAACGTATTCACAATCAGGCCAGATGGCTCTGATATCTCCTAAGTCGTTTGGAGCTGGCTCTTCTATGCTTTCGTAATTAGTATTGTTGAGCTCGAAGAAGGCTAGAGTCTCCATATGCGAGAGTACTGAGATTCTCTTCTCTTGAGTGAAATGACAGGAATGCACTGAAGCATAGTTTATCACTTGATGTAAGGCATCTTCCTCTTCTTGCTGTGACAAGTCGTATATGTTCACGTATCCGTCCGTGGATCCAGACATAAGATAGTTTGGCAAGGTGGGGTGGAACTTGATGTCGGTCACGTCATCGTGGTGAGAGTCTAAGAACGATCTCACAACATCCTTTGGGTTTCTAAGGTCCCACATGTGGACTTGTGCATCGACACCCATCAATTCTGTACCTCCGGCGACGATTGCAGGGTTTAGTTTAGAGAAGTTCAAACTCAAGAAATTTGAAGATCTGCCATTAGTGAAGCTGACGGCAGGTGAGCCGGTGCTGGAGCTTCTTAAGTCCCAGACTTTGATCCCATCTGTAGAGCAGGAGCCTACAGTGTTTTCGTCGATCACTTTCATGGAGTTTATACTCGATTCATGGGCTTTTATCGACGTAATAGGCTGGCTGGAAGACATGTCATAGATATTGATGAGTCCCGATGAGGAAGAGCATGCGAAGTGCGAAGAGTTTGGGATCAACCCGAGTTTAAGGCACCATTGATCGTTTGATAACGACCAAGAGTTCGAAGGAATGGCTCTCATATCTGAGTGAATATGTCTATAAAGTATATATAAGAAAAAGACCCCTCGAGCACCACTATCTGACCCAGCTCTTCTTTATCAATGGTTGCACATCTGCTGCCCCAGCTGCACAGAGAGACTGAGATGAGGGTCGGTTTTGTGTAACATTGGTCTATATGAGATGCTTGTTTTGATAAGCGCAAAAAAGAAACACCAATAAACATTTTAACGGCACAGAGAACGCAGTTTTACACCGGTGCAACTAGGTCAAAGTGAGTCCAATTTTGCCTCAGGTTGTATAATACGTTAACATGAGTAGTGTTGTCAAAAAAGCCACGAGGTTTGCTCCAAAAAAGGCGCTTCCCATAAGGAACAAATCAGTCACCCCGTTAACCCCTCCTGCTACTCAGAAGGAGAGTGCTGCAAACGTTGAGGAAAAGGATAAAGATAAAGACGATGATGAAGATGATACGTTTGAAGATGCATTGTCCGCACCAAGTGTAGATTTCAAGTTTTCCATAACGAAATCACAGATAAGTCAAGAGCCAGCTGAGGACGTAGATCCTATGGACACTAGCAAGAAAGTGAGTATGAGCAAGCAGGTGGAGGCTAAACAGGAGCGGAACGAAGGTGATTCCGAGTCTGACGACGACTCGGATATTGATAACGACATTTTCAAAAAGCCAGAAGATAGTCTATCGCTGGCAACCAAGAAGTATCGTAGGCAATCATCGATTCATATGCAGAGGAGACTTTCTGGGATCACACCTAGCGTAATAAGGAACAGGAGTGGATCTATTTCGATAACGCCCACACCCAAGGGCTCAGTGCCCCCAGAGGGACCAGACGATGTACTGCCGGTCATGGGAGGAGCTGATGAGGTTCTAGTCGAGTACGAGGAAGAGCAGCCTGTGGTGATTGGAATTCCCACCACGAGGCCCAGCAGAAAGAGAAAGCCTTCCGTGCTGATCCGAAGGAATTCTGTCCGTAGAAACAAGCTGTTTTTGACGCCGAATGCTTCTATGGTGATCTCGAAAGAGGTTTCACCTCCTATTGCAGAGACTGGCGGGAGAAAGAGAAAGTATAGTATTGGAGTTGATCCCTCGACCCAAAAGTTGACCAAGTATAGAATAGAACACTTGAAGGATATAGGCGACAAGGCGGATAATAATGCGATAGAGAGTGAGGAAGATGAAGAGGATGTGGAAGAAACTAAAGTAGCAAAGCTGAAGAAGTTCAAGACAGGTGAATCCTCCAAGGATGCTGCTGTGGAAGATTCTGATGCAGAAGCTGCAGCAGGGGCAGCTGCCACTTTGGCTAGTCTTGCCGGTTCTCTTGTCCATGCGCCCGCCCTGCAAGAGGAAACTCGGTCAGCAGGAGCTAAAGTTACATCATCCTCAGCATCGTCATCTACTTCTAGTGATACCGCAGAAGAGCTTTCGTCAGACAAAAAAGAAGCGAAGAAGTCTAAGAAGTCCGAGATCAAAAAGCTTGAAAGAATACCCGATGGGAAACTTATTTCTTCTGTCAAATTCATGTCTCAGGTGCCCAGATCATTTAAGCACGAAGATCCATTAGAGATGGATGAGATAACAATTGAACCTGAAAGTATGACTATGTCTGATTTGTGCTTGCCTACCTTTGCCATTGGAAAGCCTAGTACAAGGTATCAGCAGGTTATTGAGGCAAAGAAAAACCAAGCCAAAGAGAAGCAAAAGAGGAAAGAAATCAGGGATGCTGCCAGGAAGGAGAGGAAATCCATAGAAGAGATCACCGGAGAAGACTTCAAGAAAAGGCAGAAGGAAAAGAAAAGGGATATCATTGGGGAGCTTCCTGATGAGCAGCTGCAGAATGCTCAAAATGCTTTATTACTTAAGTTGGGTGAGGACAATAAACTTATCGTTGATCAGGACTCCACTAGTGTGAGTCGTGGTGCTCCAAATGTCAATGCTGATAAAGATAGAGAGGTTGCTAATCCATTTGACAACCCCATCACATCATCGACCTATTCGAAAAGAAAATATACAGATAGATGGGATAGCGAAGAGATAATCAAATTTTACCAGGCTTTATCGACATGGGGAACGGATTTTACATTTATTGCGCAGTTATTTCCCTATAGGACTAGAAAGCAAATTAAACTGAAGTTCAATTTAGAAGAAAAGAAGCACCCCGAGATTATCGATCTAGCGCTTCGCACCAAACTCCCAGCTGACTTTGAAAGCTACTGCAAGGAGTCTAAGAAGGAGATTTTATCGTTGGATGAGTACAATGACCAATTGAAGGACATTAGAGTTAAGCATGAGGAAGACATGGCACAAATCGTTGCCCAAAGAGAACAGGCCATCAAGGAAGATGCAGAAGAGAGTAGAAAGAGAGAATTTGCAATCAGAACGGGTGGTCAAGTCAAGATGACCAAACAAGAAAGAGAAAGAGAGTTGAGAAAAAATGAGGTCATTGTTGGAGATATAGCAGATGTGAAGAAGAAGTACGATGAACCGTAGAATCTTGATGGACGAGTGAGCTGGGGTTTGCATTTTGTAATTTAAAGGAAAAATTCTTACGTAGACGAGATTTTTTGCATTTTTTTCCGAGTTGATTAGATGCAATGATTTTCGATCCAAATTACTGAAAAATATTAGTAAACAGTTACCTTAATGAATACTATTAATGAATAGAATACGATAACACAGTGTAGCACCAGATGGTTTCATTTTAATCATGTGCGCGATTGCACGTTATGGTTTTTTTTTTTTTTTTATGACTCCGACTTTTTTCAGTATGACTCGCTTCATTTTAAAGAGTAGACAGTCTTTGTTCAACAGATACGACTTGTTTGAGAGAAGATAGAGTTAAACTTTACTTTGTAGATGTCTTCGGCCAAGGACTTCATTCTAGAGGTTTTTCCCTCGACTGTCAAGCCTGAGCTAAATGTAAAGAAATTTGTAGTGAAGGATCGTCCCAGTTACTTTGTGAATCACTTACGGGTTCCTTTGCTCTCATTATTGATAAGTGTACAAGTAGCATTTATTTCGTATATGTACACATTCAAGAATGAGATCTTGGACTTGCATTTCCTGTTAACAAACTCCAAATATCGATATCTTGTGGCTGAAATACTAATAATCTCATCGATATGTTTGGTATATCTCAGACAGGAGAGAAAGGACACTTTGATTGTGATGAAGGACATTGGAGTCCAGTTAAATTCCGAAGGCCTGTGGAAGCATTTTGGTAATAGTAACGAAAGGAACTGTTTTATCCCGCAGACAGAGATCATGGACTTGGTTATCCACGAAGGGTTCCATGGATTTGGACAAGTTATTTTTTATATGTGTATATTAACCAAGACTAAGAATGCTGAAGAAGACTCGGCTAGTAACGATAAGAATGTTATTAAGATTGTCTTCCCAGCTTTCTTACCACGTAAGGATATCCTTATACAAGTATGGACACAAAGTAGGCAGGTTCTATTTGGATCCAGTCGCAGGTACTGGAGAAGAGTTCCTGGACAAGGACTCAAGGAGTGTAAGTAGAGAGTGATGAAGTTTTTGCATAGGCAGGGAGTGGTGAAATATTACTTATCGACCACATCAACTGTGTCGATTAAAAGATAAAGGTTTGTTCCAACACTAATCTGTCCCACAACGGAGAATTAAAAGAAGAAGAGTAAATTGGTAATTATAGTGAAAAATGAATAGGAATAGAAATAGAAATTAGACTTAGAACATATTTCATCATCTTACATAGTTTGTTAATGCTATTATTAAATATTATCATTAAAATTATTATTAGTAGTATTCATTATTGTAACCTTTGAAATCTATATACCCGTAAACCTGTGGAGCAGCCCTGCACCATGCTGTTATATTATTCATAACCTTTTTACCAGTCTCCAAGTTGTCTGAAGACGAAACCAAAGTTCTTCCTTTGGGCCATTTGAGCGATACCGACGCTTGCTACCATGTAGCCACCGACACTCAACAATATTTTTGAGGTTCTTGTGTTCAATTGTTTCAATAGTAAGGCTTGGGAAATCATAGAGAGTGTTATTATAAGTGCAAGTTGAATGTAAAGTGATGATGAGAGATACAGAATTAAAAAATTTTACCGATGATTCATCAAATTACTTCACCTACTTTATATATGAGGAAAATTCTACTACATGGCATCGAGTGATTGCATGTCTTTAGTAGACGTATGCATGAAGAATGCATAAGCCTTACCCTACTATCGACTCGTCGCGTTAAGACTAAAGGAGAATCCCGGAACAACCACCTTAATTCTACGGACTTTTTTGTCCGACCGACAGAATAACTACATGTTCCGATCGTTTGATCTTCCACAACGAGGCATCGAACGATCACCAGTTCCCGATGAATATGCTCCTACAGAGGTGGAAAATATCAAGGTCTGGGTTGGCACGTGTACGTACACGTGACATGAAAGATCGATAAAACTATGGGCTCGTTGAATCGCACGTGAGTACCTGGTCCTAAATTTAGATCGCAGTGCATCAGGCGCGTTTTGCTGTGAAATTTCCCAATCTAAACGAGAAATTGAATCGTACATAACGGAAAAGCATGCAGAAACAAAAAAATAAGGAGGAAAATCAAAACGTACTCAGCACGTTTTGAGAGAGCCGATGGTCGTATGGACGCTGGATTGCTTAAGTACATTTAGATGTAGTGTAAAGTTTGAAGCATAATTTCGATTATTAGAGTTCGTAATTTATGTTTGTGATTCGATGTTGATGTTTTTTCACCCGCATTCTCATCAGAAACAGGTAGTGATGAAAACCCATATCTTGTGAATATTAAGCTCATGCATCTGTACAGGATGGGACAAAAGCAGTTTAATTTTAGACTACGGGTCGGGGTTCCAAATGCTGTATTGGTTACCAGTGGGAGCAAGGAACTCAACAAAATGACAAATGAAATGGTGCAATTTTCTTCCAGCGACGGGACTATATTTAGCCCGCTATTTCCTTGCTATTGAGAACCAGTGCATTCGATTTCAAAAATCACACTGGATTTATAAAGGGCGGTAGAGTAAGCCAATTGGGACACTTTTTCATAAGCCATTCATGTTCCTGTCATTCGTATTTCTTCGTATGTTACTCACCTTTTCTCTCACTCACCTGTATAGCTTCGTTCAAAACTGCCCATCACCGGGTACTTTGCAGTCTATAGGTTACGGGTTTATTTGCTGCTACTTCTTATAATCTCTGACATGTTGCTGAAGTTTGCTTCCCATTCGCTCGCAGCACGTTAACGGCGCCAGTCGTATATTCCCCTTTTTTTTATTTCTGTCGTGCATTGTGCGAGTTCCATGTTTTCAGTGTGTACCAGAGTGAGCAGCTCGCTATAGTGTGGTACTAAGCTATCGTTGTTCAACCAGCCGCCTCTCTTGTGATATGGACGTATCTAATAGCATCCTTGTATATACCCTATATACCCCAGCCCTAGCCGTCTGTCCCCTTCGCACGCTCTTCCGCCGTGTATCTCTTTTTCGGGGCCTCTTCTCCCCGTCCAGGAACACAATATCTAAACTTTGTTTTTTCTGGTAATTTTCGTGATTTAGACGCGACATTTCCATAAATAGAGTGACAATATACCGAGACAGCATCGGCCCAAATTGAAAATTTACCACCTAACTACAATGAAACCCTTTCTCTACATTCCCTCACGCCGTCTCCATCACTTTCGAAGGTGCGTTAGAGAAGGCTTAGAGCACCCCCCACACACACAACTGTGTTAAGGTTCGACTTCTTTGAGTTTCCTCTAATTTCCCACTTTCAACGGCCATCAGTTCATGCTCGCTCGTCCTAATCTCCCCCAACCTCTCCCATCAATTTAAGCTTTGCTTTCTTCTCCCTTTGCATGCGCTAATGGCCTTTTTTTGTTTTTTTCTTATTTTTTTTTTTTCTATTTTTTTGTTTTTCTCGCTTCAAACAGAAAAATCCAAAATCAACAATCTAAAAAACGAAACTCGCTAAGTAGACACAAAAAAAAAGCAGAGAAAAGCACACACGTACTTTTAGAGGAGAGATTTACAGCAAAAAAGCATTGATATTCTTTTGTATATTATTGCAGTCATTCCTTCGCCTGAAATAGAATTCAAAGCACGCATTTGATTCGAGGATATATTTTTTTTTTTTTCTTTTTGGGGATACATCACTTAAAAATAAATACAATAATAAAAATCATAATAATAATAATCATACAAAAGAAAGCATCAGCACACATACTCAATGAATTCATCCAGTACACAGACCAGAAATATCCAGGCCAATAAGAAGCCATTAAAACAGGGCTCTGTGTCGCCCTTTGCATCTCGACAAAGCGTGTTTCAGTTCGATACCGGAGGCGTGACAGAGACGTTGATGGAATCAATACCCAAGCTGAGCAGACCCTCGCAGCACGCTAGGAGTCATAGCCACAACACAGAATCTAAAACATCGACCAACTGGACTTCGTTAATCCCTCCCATGCCCACGTACCCGTCGCAGGTGGCCCACAAGAGTAATAACCCGTTTAATGCATATAACCATCCGAATCAGAGGCATAGTATTGCCATCTCGCCCAGCCAGCAGAATGGGAACGGCGGTGCGGATTTGAATTTGACGCCAATCACTCCTCCACCTCACCAAGATAAGTTTCCAGAGTGGGATGAGTACAGTCACCAGCGAAGCGTGCTGGCCGGTCAGCAGCAGCAGCAACAGCAGCAGCAGCAGCAGAAACCACCATATCAGCAACAGCACCAGTACCAACAGCAGTACTACACACAGCATCCACAACAAAAGCAGAATCCTCAAAATCAACAGCAGCATCAACATCAACAACAACAACAAAAACAGCAACCTCAAAATCAACAACAGCAACAATTTCAACAGCTGACACGACAATCTTACTCTCAGTCGCCCATCCCACAGACCCAACCTCCACAGTTCCAATTCCAAACTCAGCCACAAGCACATTCCCAATCCCAATCCCAATCCCAACCCCGTCAATTGGTCCAAAATCCCGATCCAGTAGACGCAAATAAAAAGGTCACCAGGAAACGTAAGAAGATATGTAACAAGTGTGGACTAGAGATTACAGGGCAGTTTGTCCGTGCCCTTTCTAACGCGTACCATGTTGAGTGTTTCACCTGTAATGAATGTATGAAGCCTTGTTCATCGAAGTTCTTCCCATATGAAGAAACTGACGTAGAGACTGGAGCCAAATACCAGGTAGCACTTTGTGAATATGACTATTTTAAGAAGTTGGATCTTATTTGTTTCAATTGTAACTCTGCATTGAGAGGTCCATATATCACCGCCTTAGGCAATAAATATCACTTGGAGCATTTTAAATGTGCAGTATGTCAAAAGGTATTCGAAAGCGATGAAAGCTATTACGAACACGAAAGCAACATATATTGTCATTTCCATTACTCGAAACTTTATGCGTCTCATTGTGAAGGTTGTCATTCTTCTATAGTGAAGCAGTTTGTAGAATTGTTTCGGGGTGGAAGGAATCAGCAATGGCATCCAGAGTGCTATATGGTCCATAAATTTTGGAATGTATGCATTACAGCGGACAGCGTTGGGCTTCAAAGTAAGCTAAGAATATCCAACAACCAAACTTTAAATATGCAAAACTTGAAAGAACTGGATAACATATCTAGTGAGTTATTACTATCAGCCGAGCAACAGATTGAGAATATCGTGATGAGTTGTTGGTTGAAGTTATCTGGTTACGAAGAAGTTACTGCTTCGTGTATAAGTGATATGTTGTTGAATGCTTGTACATGCAATCAGAAAAATGGGTTAGTGTCCACTGGTAAATTGATTCTAAATGTTGAAATATTATTTTCAAGTTTAGATTTGATAAGAAAATTGTGTACGAAAATAACTCCGGTTGTAGCTGCAAACAACAATAGCAATAGCAATCACAGTGGTACATCATCAGGAGAAGAAACGAATGAGTATTTCCAATTACTTCGAAAGGAACCAAGAAATATATCTGGTAAAATTATGAGTTATTTGGCAATCTTAAGGAAATCAAAACAGATATCTACTTCAGGCAGCTTGTCAGCAGAATTATTATCGGTCATTACTGGATGCGCACATTATTTAAAGCTATTGATTAGAATTGGGCTTAATAACGCGCTTAAGGCAAATAAATTGCAAGGATCTACTGAAGCTTCTGATTTATTTTTAAATAGCGTAAGTGGATTTGAGAATTACATTCCTCTGGATTCTCAAAATGGAAGTATACTGGAAAAGGAAGCATTAATGAATAAAAATTTGTTGATTCCTTCGAATGCGACAGATGCTTGTCACACTTGTCAAAAAAGTATTGAACGTGAGTGTGTGAAGTTTGAGAATAAAAGATGGCACTTTAAATGCTTTGTATGTTCTCATTGTACCAAGACCATAACTCCTACTGAGGAAAATTTAACTAAATGTGGCTTCAATTCGTTAGGAGGTTTGATATCGTGTGAAGAATGTATTGTGAAGGATTCAGATGCAAAAACTGGATATGAATTAATTAGTGACTTGACACAATTAATTTATCTATTGAAAATTGCTCTTGCACGTTCAAAGTCTGTCATGGGAGCAGTCACAACATCTTCTACCAACCAAAAGAGCGGAAGCCTTTCTAAGCAGGGATCTGGTACCAATATGATGACAATTGAAGAAGACAAACGAGTTACCACTACTGAAGAGGACTATTCGAATACTATTAATGATGTGACAAGATTAAGGTCTAGAAGACAAAGTCAAAAGTTGTCTAATTCCATTAAGCAAAATGCTAGGAAATCAGTAATAGTTGAAGCACCAGAAGCTGATACAGCAAAAAAAATGGAGGAAGATGCAAATAGTGATGAAGGAATTAACAGGAGCAGAAATGAAAGTTTCTCGTCTCAATTATCATTTACAAACACAAAAGAAAGTGAACAATTTAAAGTTTCTCAAAAGAAAGAATTACTTATTAGAGATGAACCTGAAAGACAACTTACGAATAGTCATCTTGATCGTACGTCAGATTTATTAAAGAGTGAAAAGTCATTGACATTGGATGACATTCCAAGAATTGTTGCTGCAGAGCAAGCCAGAGAACAACGTCCAAATGCATTCAAGCACCACAATAGTCTTTATCAGGGACAACGCCCAATGCAACCAGTCAAAACTGTTGCAGCCGCTTCTGGTCGTAGCAATACGGTTGCTACTAACAAGTCCAATGGATTTAAAACTGATCGTAATATGAACTCTCCAATAGTGATGAATAACGTAGGTAATGGAGGAATTGTTGTCAATGGCGGTGATTTCGGCAAGAGGTTGAAATATTTCTCTGAATTGAACAAATCTGAACACTTCATCTTGAGACATATTGCTGTGGAAGCATTAATTCAAATCCTGAACAACAAATATAATAAAGAGGAATTATTGGGATTGATCCAAACAAGGAAGCTGCCTACATTTTGGGACAAATTTAAGTTTGGAGGCAGTGGAGACAGTGCCAAAAACAAAAATGGTGCTGGTGGTGTATTTGGAGTCGATTTACAAGACTTGACTAAGAAGTATGGAGTCGATTCGGATCATGGAGTTGGTCCATCAAAGCTAAGAATCCCTATTGTTGTTGATGATATAATAAACGCCTTAAGACAAAAGGATATGTCAGTCGAAGGAATCTTTAGATTAAATGGTAATATCAAAAAGTTAAGAGAATTGACTGAGGCCATTAATAAAAACCCATTGAAGTCACCAGACTTTAGTGCTCAAACAGCTGTTCAACTAGCGGCTTTGATGAAAAAATGGTTAAGAGAGTTACCTAATCCCTTATTGACATTTAATTTATACGACTTATGGATCTCATCGCAAAAGGAATCCAATTTATTGGTGCAAAAGAGAATAATTCATTTGGCTTACTCAATGTTACCTAGAAGTCATCGTAACTTATTAGAAGTTTTATTGTATTTCTTCCTGTGGGTGGCATCCTTTGCTGAAATTGATGAAGAAACCGGATCTAAAATGGATATTCATAATTTGGCTACGGTTATTGCTCCAAATATCTTGTATTCTAAGCAAGCTCAAACTGGTGGAGGAAGCGCAGATCTTCCAGGAACACACCAAGGGGATACTTATTTCTTGGCCATTGAAGTCGTTAACCAGTTGATTGAAATGCACGAGGAGCTCAGTACTATTCCAGAAGATTTATTAGAATTTTTCGAGAAGGAAGGTTTTAACAAGATGTCGGAAGATGTATCTACCAAGGAAATTATGAATAGGCTAGAAAAGATTTGCACTAATAGCCCACCATTTTTTGTCTTAAGTTTCAAGGCAGCACAAGCCAATCCAAATGGGAAGTATGAGAATGAGATGGTTCAAAAAAACACCATCTCCAGAGGTCATTCTGAGCTTGTGCGTGAATCTCACGGGGAGACTACGAATGTATAGTATGTAAGTGTTCACCCAATTTACGAATAACGTGAAAAATAATAAAAGATGATATCTTAGCCACCGAAACGTAATCAAATAATAACTATGTCATATTTATCTCTTAAATACAGCTAATTTCTTGCCAGTAGTTGTTCAATGTGCCAGTAGTCGGTAAAGCCTAACATGAGGCTGACATATATTGCGCACACTATGATAGAGAAAAAAAAAAACTGATTCCCGATAAATTATTCTTCATTTCTCTTTCTTAGCAATCCTACAACTCCACAACTATAAGCATGTCTCTAACAGTAGAATCCTTGAAGGAAATAATAGAAGACAGAATCGAAACCACTTTGGTGCAGGTAGAGGATATGTCCGGTGGGTGTGGACAAGCATTTGCTGTCATTATAGTTTCGCCATTATTTAAGGGTAAGAACAAATTGATGAGGCATAGATTGGTTAATAGTAGTTTAAAGGAAGAGATTGCATCCATACATGCTTTCACCCAAAAAGGATTTACTCCTGAGGAATGGGAGGCACAGGGAGGAAAATAATGAATAGAAGGTGTATAATATCTTAATCTATATTAGAAATCAAACATAGTAAACGTAACTTGATTACTCTATATACTCTAAATTCTAAAATCAAAGTCTACTTCAAGCACCCAAAATATAAAAATGAAATAACTGTTGCCTTAGTTAAAATATAACATAACTATCCTAAATGGTATTAGCGCTAAAATTTGAACCATATTTCTTCATAATGAAGATCCACATACATGCTACTAGACCTGAAACGATGACATTTATCAAAGGAAACCATTCCAACCCCAACTTTGACTCTGCAACTAAACCCATAAGAAATGGGATAACGGCACCTCCTCCGCCTCCAAATGCACATATAAACCCTATAGAAGCAGTTTGGAGTCTGTGTGGTAACAATTTTAGGGCACATACAATTACTGTGGGGAAAATTGGTCCAACAACCACCCCAGTGAAAAATACCAGTGGGTAGATAACCAATTCATTGGAAGTTGTGGCTGTGAGTACCCAGAAAGAAAAGTATCCAGCAAGGGTTAAAATAACATAAGCAAAGTTTGCCTTAAGCTCTGTTTTGAAGGCTCTTGTTGTTACAAAACCAAGGACAATTCTTCCGGCAGTTAAACCTATCCAAAAGGTCGAAGCTAGATACGACGAATGTTTATATGAGAATTTTTTAATACGAGTCAAGTAAGTAATGAGCCAGGATCCAAAGGCTACTTCATTTCCAACATATGTGAAAAGGGCAAAGGCAAGTGCCCACACCATTGGGGATTTGATGACTTCAGATATGGAAACATGAGTGTCATCATCTTCTTGGTCTTCTTCAGATTCATCTCCTTCCACATCTGGTCTATTAGTAGATCCACTAAGACTGTCCAACTCGAACTCATCTTCTTCATTTTCTCCTTGGAGTGGATCTTTCCGGTTCTTTCTGCCTTTCATGACATTGATGTACTTATACTTCTTTGCTGTTTCATTCCTGTAGGTCAAAATGAGGAAGGCCAAAATGGAGCATCCTAGGCAGGCGAGCACAAGGTAAAACAGATTCCAGTGCCAAGGATTTGATTTCCTTTCGAGTAAAGAAGTGATTACCGGAGGTGAGATCATGCACCCAATTCCATAGAAGCCATGTAAGATACCCATAATTTCATTGGAGTCTACAAGGTTCCCCATCCAGGTTCCAAGACTTGCGTCAAGACCACCAACCCCTAACCCACTAAATACATAACACACAACCACTAAGAAGAACGGGGGGTCGGTAGATATAATTATAAAAGAGAATATCATGCAAGACATTCCCATTACTACAACTCCCCTGACACCTAAATTGGTGTGGGACCAGCCACTTAAAAAGGCCATCAGGAAGTATCCCGAGGTCAACGCTAAAAAAATCATACTTGTCTGTACATCATTAATCTTGTAATGATCTTGGTATATTGGGATCAATGTCCCTACTGTTTGATCTGCAAGCCCAAAGAATGCAAAGGCGAAGTATCCCCCTAGGATTTGAAATCGGAGCAACATGCTGTTCCGCCAGTCAGCAGAGTCCATTACTATTAATTCGTCTTCAAAAAGCACTGTATGCTTTACGTCTTTATCCAACGAGTGAATGAAAGGTTCACTAATGTCATCATTACTGGTGTCAATCATACTATTGATCTCGAGGTACTACTATGTTCACTTTCTATATATCTATATTATTTTCTTATTATTATTATAAATTCTATTCGGGTTTGTGTATTTGTTCTCAATTCTCGCTACCTCTCCAGTTTACTTTCTTTTTGGCGCTCTACCTGCCTAGCCTTCTATACTTATTTTTCACAAGGCTGTGACATCCTTTATGATGTTTCCTGAGACTTTAAGAGTCTTTACATTTAGGCTGGGAACGACTGCGGAAAAACGGCTGAAAATTCCTCAAGGTGGTGATTTTGTGGAGAAGAGTGAAAAAATCGAGCGAGCAAAGTACCGAACGGCTGCAACATGCGTAGGTAAGACTAGCCGTTCATTAAGCGAGTGACCAGTTACTTAGATGAAAAGCTTGTAATCGGATGAAAGGTAGTTGTATGGTTACCTGGGAGGCGTGAAAGGAGCTTCTTTGTGGCATATATAGTGGTCATGCTTCCAAGCTTGTGCTGTCGCCTTAACTAATTAGCGCCGAGTGGGTAAAGCCAATCAAGACTGAATCACCTCAGATTCTCAGGCCCAGCAGCGGTCGGACATAATATAATCGCTCATAGAAAGGTGTTGTCATGCAGTCTTCTCATTTTGCCAGAAGAGATCCCATTCATGAATTCTCTACTGTAATGGATATGGTGTGGTCTCCCGGAGTACTTCTTGGTTGAAGAACACCCTTACACCGGCCCTTCTGGACCACATATTTCACAATTTAGGATGGACGCCTCTAGAAATAAGGCAATATATGCTGGCTGGGAATTTGTATCTCGCTCTATCTCGCTCTATTTCTAGGTTCCAGGAAGCTTAAGTCCACTGCATGTTTGTGCGTACCAATACCCTTTGGCCATAAATTTCAAGCTCCACTGATTTTGGCAGTTTTATGTGTTGCGAATCTAAGCGAGGGCTCGGGGGTAAACAGCATCTCAGCCATTCTCTACCACTATCCAGTACTGTATGATTTCCGGTGCAATTACATTCACGGTCAGCTAATTAGTCAATGAATTAATTCTTACATATCGTTGTTTTCCTGTTAAGTGATGCAGTATCGTGGTACTCGCAAAGAAACCTAAGTAATATAAAACATTGGAAAACAGTAATTTTGGCAATTATCTTATGGACCATAAAATAATTGTCTTTAATTAGGCAAATCTTCTGCAGAAGCACCCAAGTTCTGATTAGGAGAACACTAGATACCATAATTATCTATATTGATGGATAGCAGCCACATCATCCATACTGATTGATCAGGCTCCTTCATTCAGTCTTACTATTTCAATGCAAACAACAGCGATATCAAAAATTACACCAGTACGAAATTGGGCCTCTTTAGCTTAGTGGTAGAGCGTTGCACTTGTAATGCAAAGGTCGCTAGTTCAATTCTGGCAAGAGGCAAATTCGGAGCGCAAATGGTTTAGTGGTAAAATCCAACGTTGCCATCGTTGGGCCCCCGGTTCGATTCCGGGTTTGCGCATTCTTTTTTACTGAAGCATTGGGAGGAGTGCCCTACTGGGCAACATGTACTAGCTTCAATTCTACTTTAGTGTTAAGCATGTTAGAAAACTAGCGTGCAGGTAATTGGCAATATTAGAAAGTTGCGAATTTTAAGCATAGAGCAAAGAAAGGTCAAGGTGAAAAAAAAACTACTTCCAAGAATCGGACAAGAAGAGTAAGAATCATATAAAGAATTGAAGAACCATGTCGAAAAACGTAGTAAAGACCGCAGTGAACGCAAGTAAGTGAAATTTTAAACCAAAAGGTGAGAAAATTTGTTAGACTTCGAGATTGCTCATACCTTCCATCATTCATTTAATTTTATTTTTCAATCAACTTTCACTAACATAGCAAATCGTAGTTCAGAAGTTCTATCCCATAAAATTGGCGGATAAGACGTGGGACAACACTGGTCTTTTAGTCGATGCCAGTCATGACGAGCAGTCATCTTCTGCAGCAGATGAAAAGATTCGTGTCTTGCTTACAATTGACTTAACTCAAGATGTTGCAAATGAAGCAATCCAGAATAAATCCAATTTGATTATGGCTTACCACCCATTCATTTTCAAAGGGTTGAAATCCATTGGACAGTCAGATCCACAACAAAAGTCATTAGTTAAGTTAATACGCAACGGAATAAGTGTGTATTGTCCCCATACTGCTGTTGATAGCGCCAAGGGAGGAGTCAATGACTTCTTAGCAGATGGAATTTCCAAGGGAATAAAGGAAGACTCGAGAGAAGTTGTTGAAAAGGATAAAGAAGAAGAAGGTTGTGGAATGGGCAGAATTATCCAATTGTCCAAACCAACCCCTTTAAGTAAATTAGTAGACAACGTAAAGGTAAGTTTGGGATTATCCCACCTTCAAGTAGCCTTGGCCCGTGGTGAAAACAAGGAACACTTAATCAGCAGCATTGCTATCTGTGCAGGTTCGGGTGGTGGGGTTTTCCGTGGCCTTAAAGCTGATTTGTTCTACACCGGAGAATTATCTCACCATGAGGCATTATATTTCAACGAAACAGGATCTTCCATTATTGTATGTAACCATTCCAACACTGAAAGAGCATTCTTAAACACCATACAGGAACAGTTAATTGAAGAATTGCCTGAGGGTTCTGAAGTTAAGATCAGTGAGAAGGACAAGGATCCCTTCCAAACATGGTGAAGCAGAGATGCATAGAGGGATCCAATGCGATACGATACTCTTCATTATCTTTCTACACACATATATACGTCTATAATACACATGTATACCTCTTCACAAGTATAGTGTAGCAGTATGGTGTAGCGGAGTACGCTGGCCTATATGCACTACTCCTAAGTGAATCATTCACGAGGGTGAGATTTTGAGAAATCAGAGGAAAAATTTCCGTACCACCTTAATTTGTCAGTGGTGAAGAGAATACATATTCACTTCATACTTCGAAGTTCGAGTTCTATTCTTTCAAGTTTTAGCACATCAAGGAGTCTGCAAGCATAACAACATTTATATTGACAGTCGAAGAGTCCCTTGATTGCGTAAATAGTCTTCTAGCCAAAGTGTGTAATACGAGAAATAAGCCTCACAATAATTAAGGTTGCAATTTGAAATTCTTCGAAATAATCGTGAACACAAAGGGTCCTATAGATACCTCGAGACAAACACTTGGATATATATATATGTATATGTACATATATGAATATAGTGCAGGGATATATATATATATATAGACACCAACACATTTAATATTCTATAAGGAATAACCGTTGAGGTTTATACGGCTTATTCATTGCTGTTATCATCACCATCTTGGTTTAGTTTTGGTTTTTCATTTTTCTTATCAGATTCTCATCTCTATTCCCCCACATATTTTTCAATGCCAAGATACAGCAAGTCTAACTCGCTTAAAATAAGCCAGATCACTGGTGACAATGCTCCACGGTACAACGTAAAAGCTACCCTAGTGCCATGCACCGGTACGCCATATGTTTTCTTGTTTGGTGGGTTCGATGAGTTCGATAACTTAGATAGTAATGTATATCTTTTGAACCTTGAGACTAGGATGTGGGAAGTTGATGAAAAACATGCCGGCTTATTCAGAGAAGGACATCTGGCCATATATATAGGTGATGGTAATATCTTGGTATTTGGTGGTATCCCACATGATGAATTCCCAATGTCGGATGAACTTCATGTTTCGAATGGTGCTGGTAGCACCGGAGGTGCTAGCGGGTTTGCTAAGGATAGCTTAATGATGATATATAATGTTTTCAGTAGAACTTGGGTTGGACCTCCTAATTTTACTCTTGCCAATGCTCCATCTTCGAGATCAAGACATGCATGCTGTCTTTCTCCAGATGGTACCAAAGTTTATATAAGTGGTGGATTAGTTAACTCTTCACCTTTGAACGATTTATACTGCTACGATTTGGTTAATGGACATTGGACTGGTCCCATCGACTTTATAGCCAGATTTGACCATTTCATATCCGAACACAATGGTAAACTTTACTCATTTGGTGGTTTGAACAAAGACATGAATCATGTTAACCATACCTTGACATGGTTTGAGTTGAGCGATTACAGCATTGGAGAATTGGTTCTTTTAAGAAAACCAACAAATTTTGCATTACCTAAGATCTATACAAATAGAGTCGATGGCAGTCACATTTCAGGAGATGAGGAGGGAGATGAAGAAGAAGAAGATGTTGATTATGATGGAGAAGATTTAGAGTTAATTCTTAACAAAAGAAATTATCAAAACTTCAACTCTGCTGATTGCGAGCATATATATATGGACTCGGGAGTCAATTCGGAGATTAAGCTAGATGTTTCTTTACCTCTGTGGGGTTCGACCAATCGTGATCGAGAATATACAATTTCTGCATTCAACATATCGGAGTTCAGATACATGCCTTTATTGAATATGAGTTCTGACAGCAGTACGAGAAGTTTCGAATGGAGGCATTCATTTGTTTCTGGCGATGGGGTGTTGTACTTGTTGGGACATCCATCAATAGAAAACAACAATACAAGTAGCTCAGCTACACCAGCAGCAGCCAGAAATACAGGTTCTTCTAATACGACAGACCCTTCAGCAGCTATGAGAATAAATGGAAGTGAGGAAGGCGACATGGCGGAATTCGACGCTGATGTTTCAGTAGATGAACCTACAGGCGAAACTTCTAAGTTGACGTACTTCACTGCGATAAATGTTGCTGATTTAGGAGTTCCAAATCTCCATGACAGCAGCATCAACAATAGTGGAAGTACATTGTCTTCAGATTTTATGAAGTTACTATTGAACGGAGACTTTTCTGACTTTGAAATTTTAACTCTATCTTCAACCCAAGTAAGAGATGATTATCAGAACAATCCAGATTCATATCATAATTTGATAGACAAAAGAATGAATGGTGAACTACTTAATATGGATGGAGACTTATTTAAATCTATCAAAGTCCATAAGTCTATTCTTTTGGCAAGGTGGCCACACTTCAGAAGATTAATCGATAGTGGAATGTCCGAAACATTGCACAATATGATGTTTATAGCAGAACCATTTCTATGGGTACAATGTATGGTATTCTCCATATATACAGACAACATCAACTTTGAAAGCAATGGCCTTTCGACATCAATGATATCGATTTATGATTATTCCGGGATGCTTGTGCTATCCAATGTATATGAAATTCCGCAAATGAGAAGCAAAATATTGCACAAGATGTACCACTTGATGGATATACTTTCAAAGGCTACAGGAACTGTATCTGAGGCAACGATAGACATTATACTCCAGGTTTGGGCAAATGTACTTTTATCTGAAGAACCTGCGTTCTTGTTGTGCATCACATCTTACATAAGAGATAGATGGTCCATGTTTTTAAGGTCCAAAGCGTTTAAAGATTTACCAAAAGATCTCATTATCAGGCTCTGCGAGGACTGTACCGATGATAAGTTGCTTAAGAGTAGATATACGAAGTCTTCCAGCAAGGGGAAAAATAATAGAAAAAAGTGGAGTAATAAAGAAGGGAATACACCCGAGCCTGATGTTTTGCGCTTACTCAACGGGTCTCCTGAAACACCACAAGTAGGAAGGACTTTAAGACTGTCTCACTCCAATTCACCATTTTTACGCCATCTGGGGAACCATTCACCAGGTAATACAACTACACTGGAACCACGAGCTATCAGGACGTCCGCTAGTTTTCCAATATTAAGAAATTATGACGAGTTTCGAACACCCTAGTGAGATATTCTGATATCCCAGGTGGTTTACATAATACACTTAGTTCATATATATGTATATACATAACTCGTATTTGGCAAGATTAACCTTTCCGGAAACGGATCGAGACCAGAAAATATACCTATATACCAAACACATAGAAGCTACATTTTCTCTTTTTTCATAGTGTAACTATAAATTAAGCGTCATGTTGGACTTAGGTTACTGCATTGACCTCCCATCTGAATAGAAAGGCCCGCCCTGTACCGTGGTCCCGGATTCCTCTTTCTAACTGCTTCGCATCGGTCCATCTGCTCTGCCCTGATGAAGCGCTCGGTAGGACGGTCCGAAATGTTTTTTTTTCTCCACACTAAAATTACGAATTTTCTATTTATATGGGGAAGTAAGCCCAGGAGTAGAGCAAAAGCAAGAAGGCAGTACTCTGTTAAGCAGATCGGCTTTATTACAGTTTTAGTTTAGGAAAGCAAGTATTTAAATCACTTAACTAAAAAAATCAAAAAATCTTGTCAAAAAAATGGTTGCAGGATCTGACGTAATTGCTCAGACCTTGGTTGAGCTTGAAATAGATACGGTCTTTGGTATTGTAGGGATTCCAGTGGTGCAAGTTGCAGATGCCTTAATTGCCAAGGGAATCAAATTTATTGCTTTTAGAAACGAACAGGCTGCTTCGTATGCTGCTTCTATTTATGGGTTTCTTACTAAGAAGCCGGGTGTGTTGCTTGTAGTTGGAGGGCCCGGCGTGGTCCATGCTACGGCTGGGATCTTGAATGCGAACTCAAACTGCTGGCCGTTGTTGGTACTCGCTGGATCAGCATCATTTGATGAAAACCAAAAGGGAGGATTCCAGGAGTTAGATCAAGTGTCGTACTTGGCTGGGCAAACCAAGTTTGCTGCTAGACCCTTTGACATATCTCAGGTTCCAAGGTTAATCGAAAAGGCGTACAGAGTGAGTTATTTTGGAAAGCCTGGAACAACATACATTGACTTGCCTGCTAATTTAATTCAAACTCAAAACGCTACAGACTTGTCTAAATCAATTGAGCCCCCTAGAGATGCACCAAGGTCTCAGGCAGACCCTGCTAAAATAGCGATAGCTGCTAAGATCTTGTCTCTGGCCAAGAACCCGCTAGTTATTATTGGGAAGGGTGCAGCGTACGCTGATGCATCTGAAAGTATTTCCGAGTTGGTGAACAAGTATAAATTACCATTCTTGCCAACCCCAATGGGTAAGGGAGTCGTTCCAGACTCTCACGAACTCAATTTCCTGTCAAGTCGCTCGTTGGCTATATCTTCGGCGGATGTTATTGTCCTCTGCGGTGCAAGGTTGAATTGGATTTTGCATAGCGGAGAAAGGTTCCTTGATGATGCTAAGATTATTACTATTGATAACCACGCAGAGGAAATTGGTAACAATCGCTCAATATCAACTAAATACGGTTTGTATGGAGATTTAGATTTGGTTGTTCGTCAATTGTCACTGGAGTTGCATGCTCTCAATTATACACCTCCACCAATATATCAAGAGCTCATTGTTAAAAGGAAAATAAATACGCAAAAGGCGGAAGCAATAGACGCAAAACCGACTCCTGCTGGTGCATTACTTTCTTACCACAGAGTTTACAAAATTATACGGGACGCCCTTATCGATAGCTCAGTCGAAGAGAAAGGTATTACGTATGTTTCCGAAGGTGCAAACACGATGGACATTTCGAGGACGTCTTTCCCTTTGAACTACCCCAGAAAGAGACTAGATGCTGGAACCAATGCAACTATGGGTGTAGGATTGCCTTACGCGATCGCTGCTAAGGTAGCCAATCCTAATGAATTAGTAGTTGCCTTGGAAGGAGACTCCGCTATTGGGTTTACTGGAATGGAATTGGAAACTATTGCCAGAAACGATTTGGCTATGATTATTGTTGTCTTGAATAACAGCGGCATCTACCATGGCTCTGATCCAAAATTGTATGAAGTTGGTAGCAATACTCCACTTCCATCTACTGCCTTGTCACAAAACACCAGATATGATTTAGTTGCTCAAGGTTTAGGAATAAATGGTGCCTTGGTGCATAATGAGGAAGAGTTGGAAAAGGCAATAAAGGACGCAATTTCAGCTTACCAACTAGAAAACAAGTCCACTTTGATCAACGTCAAGATCGATTTGGGATTAAATACCACTCTATCCTTCGGTTGGCAAAACAATAAGAAGAAATCTAAGCTTTAGATGCAATATATATTAATTTTGAGGGCCATACATAAATAGCGAAAGATTTTGTAAGTTTAAATATGTAAAGAAATGAAATTGAAGAAAGCCTATGATCAAGCTAATAAAGCAACAGAAAAAAAATTTAGATACGGCGGCGGCCGTGTCCACCATCGAACAAATCGTCAAAGATATTCTCCACCCCATCGACTACATCTCCAAAGATATTGTCCAAATGTTCGCCAAGATCATTAAAACCTTCACTGATTCCACCCCAGAAAGAGTGACCCTCTGATTCACCTATGGATCCTTTACTTGGATTATCGCCGTCATCAGCTGGTTTGCTAGTCGGTTCTGCCTCACCTGTTAAATCTGTAGGCTTTGGAATGTGTTCCGACACCTCAGCTATGTTAGATGCTTCCAACTTCAATGACGATGCTGGATTAGTGTTCGTGCTAACTGACACAGTAGTTGGTTGGATTCTAGAAGGTTTTTTCCACAAGAAATCATACGTTGCGTCTTCGACTACATGATCCACTTCAAATGGTAAGTTAGGATACTCTAACTCGTCTAGCCAATCTTCGGGCAACAAATTGATAAAGGACAATAAAGTCTGTGAATGCAATGTTTCACCAGGAGCTGTTTTTCCAGTTCCAAAAGTACCGTTATTAGGCGATGGTTTCATATCAAGGGTATCACAAATAAGGTTGTACACTTCAGTATTTTGAAATGGTAAAATTCTCTTCATGTTAGCCGAATTTTCCAACTTGGTATCGAAGTATGGTCCACGCCCAAGGAAAACAGCTCTCATAAGGAGTTCGGTGTTATTATATCCATGTACACCCTTAGGCTTATAATCATAGTTGTTATCTTTCATTTGCTTGTGGGTTGTTACAGCATAGCCCACGTGAGGAATTACCCAAATAGGTGCCAATCTGTAGTTGAATTTGTGATCTTCCAATGCTCCTCCAAACTGCCATTCTTCTGGCAATTCATCTACCTTGTAAATTTGGAAATGATCCTTCAAATCGTCTGGAATGTTTTTATTAAATTCTTCAATTATAGCCTCCTCAGCTTTGGATCCAGTTTCCTTTGGTCTTAAGCCGAATAATGGCCAGCCATCAATATGCTCAATTTCATTATTTAAGTCGATGAGATCGTCAAGGTACAATAACCTATCGTTGGAGGTTGGTGCCATCCCGTGGTCACTCACTACAATGACATTGGCTATGTCTTGCAAATTTCTCTTTTTCAATTCCAAAAGTAATAAATCAATAAAGTCGTCAACGTAGGTAAGAGCCTTCTCCAATTCTGGGCCAGAGATACCGTACTTGTGACCAAAAGTGTCTATCGTGGGAACATAGGATAGAATAAGTTCTGGCCTTTCTTCTATCTTCTCGATATCCAACCAGGTCATTACTCGCTCTACTTTGGCTGAAAGCAACTCCAGGCCATTGTAGGCATCGACGAACTCTGGACCATTTTCAAACCCGATTCCAGGAACTTCACTGCCTGGCCACATATGTATAGCAGAGTTTACACCCTGCTTGTAGGCGGTTTCCCATAACGGTTCACCTCCTTGCCAAAATTCTGGATCCAATGCACCCCTGGTCTTGTCCGTGTTAACAAATTGTTTATCCAACACCGGATCATAAAAGGTGTTACCTACAATTCCGTGCTCTGAAGGGTGTAATCCAGTCACAAGTGTCCAATGATTTGGAAATGTGGACAGAGGGAAGGAGGGAATCATATAGGGGGCACCATAGTCATGTAGGAGCATATTGTGAAGCGTAGGAGTCAACTTGGAATTTATGTAGTGTGGATGAAACCCATCCAATGACACAAGTATAGTCGTCTTGTGGAAATCATGCGTGGTATTGGACAATACCACCTTGTTAATGGTATGGGTCCTGTGATATTCCTCCTGTCTGGCCAATGGGTTACCAAATTTTACCAAGAAAAATAGCATACCAGACATGGCAAATATGAGAACTCCCCAGAGACCTTTCTCCTTCCAGGATCTCTCACCTGTGATCAAGTTCTTATTGTTGGGCACATCTGCGTAAAGATCATCATTGTCATTGCTCATATCCCTTAGCTCAAAAGTATTGGTTCGGTGTAGCGAGCCTCTCAATGTGTCGCCAAAAGACCTGCCAGCGTTACGAACTTTAGAAGCCCAGTACTCGACTGAAGACTCAGGCGCACGCTCACTATCTTCGTAGCTCGGTGGCTGTCCATACCCCCCGTTAAACACCAAACGGATCCTTTCCTCAGCACTGTTGAAGGTGTTCCTCACAGATCCGAAGATTCCGCTACTTCCTAAACCATTGCCAGCTTCGTCGTGGGTATCTTCCACCTCATAGTCTAATCCTTCTAGTGGGTCGAACTGCTGACGTTGGTTCTGGTGGTGGTGGTGCTCGTCAAGGGCAAAATCTTCGTCTTGGTCGTCTAAATCCGTCACCGGCATGTCAACCAGGTGCAATTTGGAGTAATTAACTGACATATTGAAGTGTAGAGGCAGTTTACAGCGAGAGAAGAGAGCTAATACACCGCCTGCCTGTCTTCTTAATCAATACGCCAAAGGGAGGCATTGCCAAGACAATATGCAGGAAAATCAAGAGTCCTGAAGACTAAAGGTTAAAGGCTAATTGCATGGAATGTAAGGGCAGTGTGATGGGGACTAGGATGGGCGAAAAAATTCTCTCAGAGTTGTTATGAAGGTGGTGTGCGGAGGGGAAGAGCTTGTGAAAGATTTGTAGAAAGTTTGCTACTCGTAAGGAAGTAGTTTTACATCTTACATGCGTTACTAATGGCTGCGAATTGAGTAAGTCTTATATATTAAGTATATGCAAATTAGGGGATCAAACTGCAGGTTCTTAGTACACATAAAGCTCATGTTCTTGTACGATTTCTACAATTTTTATATTGCTAGTCACAGCGTTTCTCATTTCGCTGCTAGGTACACTCTCACTCGTAACTGCATTAGCTCGTCAGGTTCCAAATCCTGCCTGGATATCTGCGCCTTGCACCCATCAGTGGGACACTCAATGAGCGCACCGCTTCTATGATCTGGGAACATACTGTTTATAGTGCTCAGCTCAAAGACGTGGAGACATTTCTTCGATCTGACGGGGTCTTTAAAGTACTGCAATGATATGGGATCCTTTAAAGAGATCTTACCGCCCGCTACTTCTAAGTCATCACTGGTTTGTAAGGCACTGTTATCGTCAGGTAGTGGGTCCTCTGGGTGCGTCAATATGAAAGAAACATTCTTCACGTACTGGTAGCTGGGTGCACCGGACAAGTACGAGCGGAAAGAAGATTGCGAGGAGTGGAGCTCCAAGTTTGAATTGTAGTTACTGATTATCACTTCGTCGAAGTTTTGGCCCACGTCTAGCTCGTTCGTAGACTCTTGCAAGCTTTCAATGGTAAGTGGTTGCACTTCTTTGGTATCCTGGCGTATTCTCGATCTGGACTCCTTTGTAGAGTCCATCAACACATCCAAGTCATATTTCGAGCGGATCAAGGACTCCAATGCTTGAAGATTATTTGTGAGCAAGGTGTCATCTACGTATATGGCTGCGTCCTGGCCGCTTTCTTTCTTTAGTATATACTCTATATAGTCTCTTGTAGATCTGACTAGATCATTTATTGATTGCGAAATGATATCATACTCTGGGGGGCGGTTGGAGTGGATTTTTTCGAATTTTCGAAGTAAAGAGGAATGTAGAGGGAGGTAGGATGGTAGCTGGAAATCGCCAGACCTTCTGCTGGACAGCATTATATATGTATTCTAGCCAGTATCCATAGCTTAACAGCCCAAGCGTTCCTCCTCTAGTTAACGCGGTTCCACTGTGTATTCAAATTGAACTGCACACGACACTCGAAATGCCAATATGCGTGATGAAAAATTTTGTGCCACGAGCAGAGACCTGGAGGAGGTCGATTAAAGGGCCCGTATCCATAGAATAATAGTAGCAGGAATGTCAGAAACAGGCGGGAAGGCAGCTTCGGAAGCACCTAAACCGGCAGAGAGCGAAATCCCGAAAACAGACGGAACGGCCAAGAAGAATGCTCCTAAAGTCAAGAAGCAGTGGAAGAACCCAGCGTTAAGAATGATGGGGATCCCCAGATTCTCGCTTCCTTCCAGAAATTGGATGATATTTTGGACTGTGTTGGCTTCGATTGGTGGAGGGATAGCTTACGATAAATACCAGCAGAAACAAATCCGTAAGAAGTGGATGGATCAGGTGGAACAGTACAGTACTGAGGTGTATGCCAATGACAGGATCCCTAGGAAGCTTACCATTTTCATTGCACCACCTCCAAATGATTTCTTGGACGAATCATTGAGGTACTTCAAGCGTTACATTAAGCCTGTATTGAATGCCAGTGCCGTTGACTACGAAGTGTTCACAGAGAACAGACAAGGAGATATAAGAAACGGAGTAGCTGAGAAGATAAGACAGCTAAGAAGAGAGCAGAAGAAGAAGAGTGGAGATAATGCTTCAGGAGACAGCGATAAGACGAAGAGCGCTGAAAAGAAGAGCAATGGCTCGTATATTGGCAGCGGGCTCACTTGGAACAAGAAGGAAGATCCCTTGGACGAACCAACCAAGACTCGTCAAGAACTTTACCAGCCAACAGATGTTTTGGGATTGTACAGAATAGTCAAGCCATTTGATTCGGTTCAGAGAGACGATGCCGTCAGCCCAGAAAGCGCTGGAGGTGTTGTTTGCATTGGTAGAGGTGCGTACAAGGAGTACATCACTGGAGTGCACGAAGGTTTGCTCGGTCCTTTGGACAAGCCAGAAGAGAAGGTAGAAGTAGATGCAGAGGGAAATAAGGTACCAGCAGACTTTTCTATCCCAGATGAACAGGAGGATGATGAGGATAAGAGAGAACCAGTGCCTAAGCCATTTATATCTCCAGCAGACTACTCCAAGGCTGAACTTGCGCCTGAGTTGAATTTGACTCAAATCATCAGGAACGATAAAAACGTTCCAGTTTTATTCGAACAGCCGGTTTATGTTTTCCCAGTGCCCAACATATTGGGATTCTTGAATTTACCTAGGAAGATATATAGGTTTTATACCAAGAGGTACGTCGCTGAAGACTACTGTGAGAGAACGTCCACGATAGTGGTGGCCAATACTTCTCGACCATTTGAGTTCAGGGATGCATTCATGGGGAAGGAAGAAGAGCTCGACTGGCCCAAGAAGTGGGTTGAAAGAGGAAAGGAAAAGGGATCTGAGTGGGCCCAAGAATTGGAGGTGGACGAAAGAGTTACGTCGAGAATGAAGGTTTTTGACAGGATTGTCGAAACCAGTGAGTAGAGTAGCTCGAATCTGCCAAGCAGGAGGGTATAGAGAAATTGTTGAGCAGCTGGACCCTAGCAGTTAATTTGCTACGTGGGAAGCTGATTTCAAGGAATTAGCTGAACAGCTGAGTAGTTTAACAGGAATCTACTGAGGAGGAAGCTGATCTCGAATAATGGTGAGCAGGTGGGTAGTACTCGAATCTGCTCAGTGAGAAGCTGATCCTGAGGAATTGGCTGAACTGCCGAAGAGTATCAGGCACGATGAAAATCTAACAACGAATAGCTTCTCGGTGAGAATGTGTATATAAATAAGCATGTAAATAAAACCTAACCATCGCATAAGTATGGAGTTCTTGTAGATGTCTTCTCTCATTCTTGATTCCCTTTAAAACCTCGAAGCAGGCTAATTCCCAGCCCAACTTAACTTTAACAAATCCGAACAAGTCCGACTTAGGCGGTGTTAAGCCTAAACAAGATCTCCCAAGCGTAGAATTCACCAGATCGCCTAAGCTACAACTCACCAGATCGCCCAAGCTAACATGACAGAATGCCTTCTCAGTACAAGCGAACGGAATCCAATTAGGAAGGCAATTCCACACAGTGATGTAACCGTACTGCCTGGACTGAAAAAGTTTCCTGCAGAAAGAACAGATCAGTTCGGTCGGTTCCGAAGCGTGCCAAAATGGTGCCGGAATTACTACCAGGTAAGGCGAGAGGTTCGCTAAGAGATTCTGATGGGAGAATAGAAGTGCAGCGGTACGAGATCAGATTACGTACTAGCCAAAAAATAATGCTCAGACGTAATTGATAGCCAAAGTTGCATGGTCAACGATAAGAGATAGAGTGACGGTCGAGTAGGTGGAGAACACACAGCACGGTGTTCCTCCGGCACCGGAGTTGGAGAGTGGATGGTCAGTCTCCCAATGACTTAGTTAGTCCGCGTGGAAGGTTTTTTTTTTTTTTTTTCGCACGGGACCTGGCGAAATTTTTCACTCGAGAGCGTTTTCTCTGGCACGGGTGCGTTTTGATGGGTACACTTGACCGCCGTGAGTCAGCGTTAGACACATCGCCGATTCGCATTGTTAGGCTACGGAGGACCAGTTTTTTTACGTCTGTGTTGCAGAAGTAATCTGGTTGGCTAGAGATTATGGATCAAGAAAAAAATTCGAGAGGTTAGTGGAGTAATGGGAAATAGGAGAGGGATGAGAGATGGGAGCGGTACAATGTGCGACTACGAGACCTTCAAAGGAACGATAACAAAAGCACTGAGAGGGTCAGTTTGGGCTTATGGCTGGTACGAAGTAGTTTGCTATACCACCCAGAATCGACTTCTTTAGCTAAGTTAAGCTTCCCCAGATTGTTTGTTCGACTGAGATGACTCGGTCAGAGACTTTTTTTTTTTTTTTTGCCCTTTTTTCTTTTTTTTTGCTCTTAATTTTTCACTCTAAATATTGCCCGGCCCTAAACTGCCCTGCACCGGCGCGTCCTCTCATTGGATAGAGATTAGATTAATCAGGCTAAGGAATCAGCCTTTGCTATAGTATTATTTTTTTTTTTTGGCTATAGTAATTTACAGTTTGGGTCCTGGTTACAAAACTGGGTTAGTTACCGTAGGGTGCTTGACAGCGTATAAATAAGTTAGCAGTTCGCATCGAAACAAAATTGCTGGAGGAGAATCTTTTTCTTCTTTTCTCTTTTCCTTTCTTCTTCTTGTTCTTCTTCTTTCTTTCAGTCTAAGTACATTTAGATTATTTAATTACTATTCTAACATTTTCAAGAAACACAATGGTCCTTCCTAACGAACCCGAATTCAAGCAAGCCTACAACGAATTGGTCTCTGCCCTCGAAGACTCCACTCTTTTCTCTCAAAGCCCAGAGTATAAGAAGGTCATCCCAGTTGTCTCCATCCCAGAAAGAATTATCCAATTCAGAGTTACCTGGGAAAACGACAAGGGCGAAATCGAAGTTAACAATGGTTTCAGAGTTCAATTCAACTCCGCTTTAGGTCCATACAAGGGTGGTCTTCGTTTCCACCCAACCGTCAACTTGTCCATCCTCAAGTTTTTAGGTTTTGAACAAATCTTCAAGAACGCCTTGACTGGTTTATCCATGGGTGGTGGTAAGGGTGGTTCCGACTTCAACCCAAAGGGAAGATCTGATAACGAAATCAGAAGATTCTGTACCGCATTCATGAGACAATTGGCTCGTTACATCGGTGCTGATACCGATGTTCCAGCTGGTGACATTGGTGTTGGTGGTAGAGAAGTTGGTTACATGTTTGGTGCTTACAAGCAAATGCAAAACAACTGGTCTGGTATCTTAACCGGTAAGGGTTTAACCTGGGGTGGTTCTTTGATCCGTCCAGAAGCCACTGGTTACGGTTTAGTGTACTACGTCGAAAAGATGATTGAAAAGGCTACTAACGGTAAGGAAACCTTCAAGGGTAAGAAGGTCGCTATCTCTGGTTCCGGTAACGTTGCACAATACGCTGCCTTAAAGGTTATTGAACTCGGTGGTATTGTTGTCTCTTTATCCGATTCTAAGGGTGCTATCATCTCCGAATCTGGTATTACACCAGACCAAATTGCTGAAATTGGTTCTGCCAAGTTAAAGCACAAGTCATTACACGAGATTATCTCTGCTTCCGTCTTCACCCAAGGTGGAAAGGCTTCCGTTGAATACATCGAAGGTGCTAGACCATGGGTCCACGTTGGTCAAGTTGATGTTGCTTTACCATCTGCCACCCAAAACGAAGTTTCTGGTGACGAAGCCAAGGCTTTGATCCAAAACGGATGTAAGTTCATCGCTGAGGGTTCCAATATGGGTTCTACCAAGGAAGCTATTGATGTTTTCGAAGAATCTAGATCCAAGGACGTCTGGTACGCACCTGGTAAGGCTTCCAATGCCGGTGGTGTTGCTGTCTCTGGTTTAGAAATGGCCCAAAACTCCCAAAGAGTCCAATGGACCACCGAAGAAGTTGACTCTAAGTTGAAGACCATCATGTACGAATGTTTCGACAACTGTTACGAAACCGCCGTCAAGTACTCTGCTGACAAGAACTCTGAAGGTTTACCATCCTTATTAAAGGGTGCTAACATTGCTGGTTTCATCAAGGTTGCTGACGCTATGTTCTCCCAAGGTGACGTCTTTTAAATTAATCAAAAGTATGTTTACAATCAGGGAAAGAGTTACGATAAAATGGATATAGGAATTTGCTGAACGTTTTTAATTTTATAAGGTTGTTGATATTCATTATATTAATATTTGAATAGAATATTTAGAAGTGTATTTATATGAATGTATAACAGAGAAGGTATATTGCGCTTGTAGGGAACAGTGAAATTCAATGCAAATGCTTTTCGAGTTCTTTGGTTAAGTTATCAAGGCTCAAGTTCTTTCCTATGAGTACAATCTTGTTCTCTGTGATACCTTCTACCAACTGTCCTCCTTCGATGATGTCATAGGTATCTCTAACACCCTGTATGACTCTCACATCGTTGTCATAGACCAATACACCCTTCACTCTGTGTATCTCTATGGCTTCTCCATTGGCCTCATTCTCCCACAACACCTGCCTGAGGAAGGATTCCACTTGCGCAAACCCATCCAGGTTGTGGAAGAACGGAGTGGTCAATGTTACGGTTCCAATTCTCCCGTCATGGAAAGTCTGGTCGGACTTGTAGTTTAAAGAGCCCTTGAATTTGTCTAGATTGCTCTCAAATGAATGCAAATCTAAGATATTCTCCAACTGGATGTCTCCAAAGGAGGTTGTATGTATGGGAGATTGTTGGTTTATAGATCTGATTCTACTAGTGATTTCTTCTAGCTCTTTGCCGCTATCTGTCTTGATAGTATCGATCTTGTTGATTAAAATGGTGTCTGCAAGAGCTATTTGTAAGTGGGCAGTGGAAATGCCCTCTGATAGTCTCCTTTGCTCTAGTTCCAACTCTTCCTCCGTCAAATCCTCTACGTTTATAGACTGCGACGTAAGCAAGTGGTTGTTCTGCCTGTGCCAGTGACCTCCTATGTCATCGAGACACTTCACGATGTTCGAAGCATCTACAACTGTCACAACACCATCAATGTATACGCTGGATGCTAGGGCTTCATCCAACCAAAACATCTTCGCAATGGGAGCCGGGTCAGCCACGCCGGTAGTCTCCAAAAGGATGTAGTCAATCTTGCCTTTGGATTTCTCTACAAGCTGTTCGATGGCAGTGACTCCGTTGTCCTTCACAGTGCAACAGAGACACCCGTTACCCAAATCTAGCCACTCCTGGACCGCCTCTTGCGACTGGGTATCTTTTATGGTCACTGCCTTCTCTATTGCTGACGAATCACCAAACTCATTTAGAATGATGGCAAGTCTTTTGGTAGACTTTTTGCCGATTTGTTCTAGCAACGTAGACTTTCCTGATCCAAGGTACCCTGTGATTATAGTTATGGGTATCTTGTCAGTGTGAGCTGGTTGCTCAGCAGGTTGCTCAGTAGATCGAGCTTCTTTGCTGACATCATCTCCATCTACTCCAGCCGGCCCCACGGCTTCTACGGGCTGGTCTCTCTTTTTCGTAACAGATTCGAAATTTTCGGGAAGCTCCTCCACCAAGTCAGGAATATCATCAAAATCCATGCTTCCAAGTAGCAAATATCTCTCCCTAGGGTGTGTTAAAGCAAAAGAAGAACGCCTAGTCCGTCTGTACAAACGGCGCAGACAAAAAATAATACCGACTGGAAATTTTTCAATATACGAGAAAAAAAGAAAGTGGGTGATAAGGTGGAGACATGCAAAAAAGCAAAGCAATTGTTGTAGTTTGATAGTCTTTCTTTTTGAGTGTTCGTTAAGTTGAAATGTACAAATACAACAAGATCCTCGATCTAGTTCTCCTAGGAATAATCGGATACCACCTTGTGTTGTCACCCTTTTCCAAGGTGGAAGAATCGTTCAATACTCAGGCTATCCATGACGTAATCAACTATGGCATATATCCTTCGGAAGTTGTTGAACAGAACTATGACCACCAGAGTTTCCCTGGTGTAGTTCCCAGAACGTTCTTTGGAAGTGTGATATTAGGCGGATTGGTGAAGCTTTTGAAAGCTGGTTTGGAGCTTACCTCCTTGCAACCATACGAAGTGTCTGATGACCAGATCCATCTCCAGGTAATTGCTAGATCGTTATTGGGATTTGCCAACTGGTGGGCATTGACGAACTTGAGAAATGCTGTTAACCAAATTACGTTCAGAGATAAAGGTGCTAAGATTAAGGGACTTATAGGGTTCTGGTACCTGGTACTTTTGCTCACTCAGTTCCACTTGTTGTACTACTCGACTCGCTTCTTGCCTAACTTTATCGTATTGCCCGGTGTTGTATATGGCTTCAGTAAATTGTTGAAGGGTGATACCACCGGTCTCACTTGGTTGGCATTCCTTGGGGTCATCTTCAGATTGGAAGTTGGGGTGTTGGCCTTCATTATTGCCGTTGTCTCATCGCTTGGGTTCGGTCAGTCTAATATCTTCGTCAACATTATCATGTTGACTGTGGGTGCGGTTGCTGGGCTTGTCACTTCTCTTTTGGTAGATTCGTACTTTTGGGGGTACTTGGTCATTCCGGAACTATTTGCTTTCAAGTTCAATGTGATTGAAGGTGGAGCTACAGCTTGGGGTGTTGAGCCCTTCGGTGCCTATTTCTCCAAATACCTTCTCTCCCTTTTCAAGCCTCCAGTAGTCTTGTTGTTGACCTTACCAGGTTTGATTTCCGACCCAGCGGATGATGGAATCAGTATTTTAGCTGCCATGGAAGAAGCGGAGGCTAAAAAGAAGCCAATTGTTACCCATCCAGCAAAGAATTCTTTGAGGATTCTTTTCATTTCGTCCATTTTATTCATTGTTGCAATGTCCTTCCAGCCTCACAAGGAATGGAGGTTTATTGTATACGTGGCTCCAATTTTCACTCTCCAAGCTGCCAACGGTCTCACTAATATCTCAATTAAGTGGTCTTTGGGCATTTTCAACAAGATCTTGTTCCTCTTCATGTTGGCTAATATCTTTGTGGGTACATTAGTTGCCCTCTTCTCAGGGTACGTCTCAAGCTTCAACTATCCCGGAGGAGACGCTTTATCAGCCTTTAATCAACATATTCTTACAAATGGCGAAGATAACGTCTCAGTCCACTTAGGTGTTGCTGCTTGCATGACAGGGGCACTGAGATTTGGCCAGCTCACGAATAAGAATATCACCTACGACAAGACTGAAGGGGAAGAAGTCCTCCTTCCAATATGGAACTCTTTCGACTACATTATTACTGAAAGTGGCCTTAGAGATATTAATGGACCTAAGGAGCTATTGCCATTCGACCGTTCAAATTGGGAATTAATCTACGCTGCACAGACATTTGCCAAAGTGACCCCTCAACCTATTGTATCGTTATTACAAAAGCAAAAGGAGGATAGCAGCGCCATTCCAAGTCTTGTTATAGAAATTTTCCATGAATTAGTTGCTAACAAGGGAAGATCTCCTACCTTTGTCAATTTTGCTAAAGGTTTAATTGTTCAAGCCAACTATTTGTATGTTTTAAAGAGAACCCAGGCTGATGATATTGTAATACCTCAGGAGGCTCCATCAACTGACGAAGAATCCCAAGAGGAACAAATCAAACAAGTTAAAGATATCAAAGATGAGGTAAATATTGATCTTGATAGTGTTAAGGAGCAAATCAACGAAGAAATTGATGACTTTGAAGAAGGTGAAACTAATTAGTTTTAATATTCCTTAACTTTACTTTTATTAGCTAAGTAGGTACATACACATATACATTTACATATTTTACAGTATAATACAATTGTTTGCGATAGCTCATCAAAATTATTTTGATGGAGTTGATGTAAGTTGAATCCTTTCCTTCAATTTCCTACCAGTAGAAAACTTTGGTGCCTCATACTCATCCACTGTGGGTATAAATATTGGAGTGATCTTCCGAAGCAGCTTTGCTGTTTCTATAGTCGATTTTTCTTCATCTGCATTTGGATTGAAAACAGATTCTGATTCGTCGTCACTGCTCATTTCAGGTAGTCTACTTGAGCTTCTTCTGAAGTTTGGTGGGCGGGGCGGTACTATATTTGCATAAGTGCTTCCCTTTCTTTCAGGTGATAATTTCACGAATGAAGAATTTAGTTGGGAGACTCTCGCTCCTTTTGCCTTTTGATAGTGTTTAATAAGTTTGTCAACTCTTTCGGATTTGATTCGCTCGGATGTTTCTTGAAGCTTTGTTGGACTAACTCTTGATGCATTAGGAGTTGAAGGAAGACGACCCACGTATTCACGTTTCTTAATAGGAGTATTTAAATAACTGAGCTGGGATGTATTAACTTTTCTCGACAAAGGGGACTGATTACTTGTAAGCAGTGTGTCCATATCTGCTACTTCTCCATCATCATCTTCAGCTACTGCCTTCTTGTTTCTCGCCTTATGCAACCATACGTCAAGTGTAGCCTTTCCCTTGGAAATTTGCCAACGAGTAATGAACATTTCACAGCGAGATTGCTGTAACTGTATATCTTTAATATATCTCATTGACCAAATATTTAGTAGTTCCTTCGCCTTTTGAATATCTTTCTGATTCAAATAATCCTCACTTCTCTCAACTAGAGACTCCAGAATGTATATAAATTTATCATACCATCTAACAAGGTGCTTCTTTAAAAGGAGCTTTTGTTCAAAGAGATCAGCTTCAATTTGCTGTTCCAACTTTCTCGTCGTGTTTAATTTCCATTTGCCCAAGGTAGAATGCATTAGCAAGGAGTTCCAGAGAAACTTATCAGAAAGCTGTTTCAATTTATCTGTCTTTCTCTGATTTGCATTATATTTCACTGCCCACCTTTCAAGGAACTTATAAAGTAGTCCACTATTTGACACGTTCTTTACGAAAACTTCAACTTTCTTTTGGTTATTCTTTTCGAACTGTTCACCATAAAGATTTTGCCAAATACGCAAGCAACTTAATAAAGAGGTTCTCTCGGAGAAAGTGTAAGACAGGCTAGATAGGTATTTCTTACTTCTTTGCTGATTTTGACGAATTTTTAGCAACCTTTTCGCCATTTTAGTTAGAAATTTTCTTTGTACAAAGTCGTCAGCAGTATTTCGAAGATCTACTTCTTTCTCCAAATACTTCTCCATCCATACAATAAAATTGGTATTGATTATTCTTTTAGTCTCGTATTCAATTGCCATCTTTTCTAATCTAGTATTCTTCAATGCCCTAATTTGCCATTTGTTGCAATAACCCCTTAGCTTGGTAAACTCTCGCTCTGCTTGATATTGTTTTAACACTGCTAGCAAATGCCATTTTTTATAACAATTTTTCATATTAAAATTAGAGCAACTATCACTAGTAATGACCAGTTTATGCTTATGCTGTGATAATTTTGAATTTAGCCTCCATAATCTGAACCACTTCTTAGTTATCCTTCCCTCCGAAAACTCAGTGCTTTTGGAATGTAGTCGTGTAGTATCTCTCCAATTTTCAAATGCATTCAATAATAATACTTCATTTACTTTATTAACTTCAATGTCGGCTAATTTTTTTAAGTCATACTGCCTCTTCCATTTACATACTAGGTAGTATTTAAGTAGAATGCTATCATTTGTTACCCTGAGTTGTTGGGATTTTAGATGATATTGACTAAAACGGCGCCAAAGTGAAAAATATCTGGAATAAATAAAATACTTTTCTAAACCTTCTAACTTTCTCAATTTTTGAACAAGATCAATCGGAGTTATACTATCCAACTTAGCTTTAAGAGGAATAATATTCAACTCTGACACCCTTTCTCTCAATTGGGATATTTTCAACGATTCATCATCGTTTGTAAATGTTTTATTCATTCTTTTGTACCACGTATTCCACACAAGTCTTTTAACTTTAGCATCGACCATCTTACTGCTTGAGATACGAAATTCCTCACCCAAGTCATTCATTTGTCTTCGCCTTGAATATATAACAATCAATTTATCAAAGTATTTTTGTAAGATTGTGGACTCGTAGTAGCTTACGGATTCTTTTGTCAAATGATCCAATCGCTCCCATCTCCTCGTCCAAGTCTTCCATTTCTGTAACAATTCAAACCGAGAAGCTCTAACAACCAAATTGCTACTATCTATAGTCCTTTTCATCCATTTATCGGTGAAAGTCTTCGAAAGTAGCCTTGTATTATAGTCATTTTCCGTTGCCATCATCAAAGTCTGGTTTATTTTATATTTTTTGTACCAAATCTTCAAGTGTTCTTCGACCTTTAGCCTCTTTAACTGATCGCTCCAGCTGTTCACTAATAAATATTGAAGCTGGTTAACTACTAAAGTTTTGTTGTTCCACTTAGTAAAATACTTTAAGCATATTTTGTGAGAGTTCGTGAATTCAGCAATAGCCAATCTCATTAAAAGAGTTCTACCTGGTGTAGTCAAATCTCCAAAATGTGAAGGAGACAACGTTAAGTGAAGTCTGTATAAATCATTAATAGTTTCTTGAATGTTGTGATTTTCATCAAGCTCATCATTTTCATAGTCAATAACTGTATTCAAGAGTCCTAGAATACTACCAACGTACTGAAAATTTTCAGTCTCATCAATAAATATTCCAGAAGTTGAATTGTACAACAACCTGACAAAATGTCTCATGATATCTGGAAATATCGGATCAAACTCATAATAGTTTTGTAGTTGAGGTATGACTAGCCTTAAGCCGTTGATCAATTCACCTTGATCTCGTGCGGATAATTCTCTGGTGACGGCGAACAACGATGAATCATTGGGAATCATTGAGCTACGACTATCATTTTCTTGTTTATATGACGTAGAGCCAATATTATGAGATCTGTTCGAGTCTTCTAATTTGGTTTCTGCCTGATGATCATGGCCATTGAAGTTCGAATTAAACCTGTTACTTGTAACCAGTTCAGGGAACAAATCAACTTCTCTTGCTACCTTATCGGTAATCAGCTTATACAAAATTGGAAATATGCTGTCCTCTTGATCACTTGAGAGGAATTTTTCATAAAAGTAGTTGAATTTCAAATCTTTCACACTGTAGTCGTTCAACTCTAAAAAATCCGTACCTACTTGTTTTTTATAGGTTTCTATCATTATTCGAATATATTCTCGGTAGTCGTGGACATGCGACGTAGAATTCAAAGAAGATTCGTCAGGTTGAGTTTTGAATGAGCACAACTGCAAGAATATTTGGTATAATGAATTGAAAGTCGGATCATTTGACGTAAACTTCACAAGTTCATTGGTGTGGGGCTCAAATCTAGAATGTGGGATATCTCCCGTCGATTCGATGACGAACATACTGTCGTCTTTATCGTTTTCAATTTTGGTGGCTTGTCTGTTGTTACTTGACGCAATTATATTATCCAAAGAATTTACAATCTGAACAGTATCTTCGTGGTTAATATTCAAGTCCGAATCCAATCTCGAGTTCAAAGTTGAATAGAATCTTGCTTCGTAATTGAAGAGCTTATTGAGATACTCTACTAATCGTTTTTCTGACTCTCTGTGGAGCCGTATGAAAAAGTCAAGTAAGGCAGAAAACTTGGTCAATACAACTGAATAAGACTGGGTTAGCCTCTTGCCTGACTTTGAGCCTGAGCTTGAAGAGCTATTGGAATTTGCAGCTAGAACTTCGATCAATTGTGAGCTTATGCTGTCACTGGATTGATGTGGGTACTTGTTTAAGTATTTTAGCAACGAGTGAGGTCGTATTATACTATCAGACGAATCCTGAGATTCGTGGTGTTGTTCGTTGCCTACTGTGCTCTTGTTCACATAGTAAATGAACTTCAAAGAGCCAAGATCAACGTGTTGATGGGAGCCGCTCGAAGAAAGCTCTACTGTCTTGAAAAGCTTTTCGTGATAATTCAATAGTAGACCAATGTTATCTATCGTTTCCCTGAGTAGCAGTTCGTATGCGTCATTGGTTCCACTGAACGTATGGATGGAGTGTAAGTCGCGTATTGTTTTACTCAAGATCAGTCCATCAAAATGATGCCGATTGAAGCCCTTTAACTCGTCCATAAATGGCTCTTATCACCTTGCAATGGCCTACAAACTCTACTACAGTTGCAAGTGGATTGATATCAGAACCTAGAACTAAGAATATTACAGCTATTACCGTTCTCTACTCCACACTTCAGCTACAAAACGCATCGCTAATTTTCGATTTCGTTTTTCATGTTTGGGTTATGCCTCTCGGTTGCGCACCAAAGTTTACAATGGAACAGGCAAAGTTAAATATAGATTCAAGAAACCATACAGCCGTTTTCCATCAAATTTAATATCAAATTAATATATAGAAGTGGAAATTTCTCTATCGATATACGTATAAACGTTTAAATCATGTCACGACTGAGTCAGAGGAAGTCTGCTAATTACGAGAGCCAGCGCATTAGGACTCCTACATCGCAGACAGGTCCCAGTGGATCAGGGCCGGGATCCGGCAACAACTCAGGGTCGGGGTCAGGATCAGGCTCTAGTCATGGTTCTTTTGATAGGAACCTGCTACAGTATGATACAAAGAATGGCAACTCCACTAGTCGAATAGCATCGGACGGTGTGATCTACTCGCATAATAAAGATCTCTTGTATAGGACTCCTTATAAGGTTCCATCGCACGATTCACACCACCCCAATAAATTGAACTCCATGTCATCGACATCTTCGTCTTCTTCAAATAGAGTGCACTCTGATAGCTATGCATCTGATCCATATTATTTAAAGAAACAAAATAACCAGAAATTCAGTCCATCTGTCTACCATTTGCTGATAGCCAACCCGCCAAATCCATCTCAAGCGACTGCTGCAGCAGCAGCTGCGATGAAGAAGCAACAGGGCCTTCTGTATCCCCATCAGGATCACTTTGACTTCAGACCGCCCACAAACAGCACTAAAATACAACATCACCCTCCCCCTCTTAATATGCATACGTCGGACAAAGAGGAGTATAAAAAACCAACTGGCCTACAGGTCGACACTAACTCAGATCCTGCTGGGTTCAGCTTTTCAGAACATGATACCTCCATTCAGGACTTTGTTGTCTCTCCTGCTAGAGAAGTTGATGGAGGAGAGGATAACTTATTAAGTGCATCGCCTCCTACTGATCATACTCATCAACTGCTGGTGCTGCTGCTGCTGGCAAAATTCAACAGCACTGTTCTTCTTCCATTCGTTGAAGTGCCAGAATTCTCACCGAACTCCAATGGCTCTGATAGGACGCCCTCTCCTGTTAAATCCGTGAGCACAAGTCTTAATTCTAATACACTTGGACTGATTATTGGTGGCTACAATTACAGTGGCAGTTCTATTGAGGTGGGTGGCCCTTCGGCAAAGAGCTCGGGCTCCAGAGATATGTTGGTTGAAAGCAAACCGATCAAAGCCAATTTAAATGAAATAATAACTAACAATCGTAATCATTCGGATCTGCCTCAAGTGCATACCCCACTGCAAACTAAACCATTTTCTATGTACATCGATTACCCAATCGCACAGCAGCAGTCCCAACAGCAACCTTCTTCTCCTTCGACTCATGTACGGAATAGCTCGGAATCATCGACTACTTCAAATGCATCCACTACTTCAACTTTAACGCCCTCTTCGGCTTCTACAAATGCAAGTAAGGACAAGAGATTTGTCAGATATGTGATGAATACCCAGCAGTCTAAAGCAGCTGTTAACAGCTCCTCCAATAAGTGGAACATGGAAAATGTAATTAAATGGCTAGATACTCATAATTTTCACCAGACGTGGAAGGATACCTTTAAAAGAAATGAAATTTCAGGAAATAGGTTCCTTGAACTTTGTAATTATGAAGCTGATTCAATAATTTGGAAGCAATTTGGGAAACTTTTATATACTGATGGTATGTACAATACAATTCCGAGGTTTATCTCACTTTTGAAGGATGAAATGTTAAACCCATCCCCTGCTACTGAAGAAGAAAAACCTCTTAGAGAGAGTTCACATTCAAGGAAAGGATCAAATGATTCTGTATCTTCCTCTCATCACCAAAATAGCTCGATTAAAGCAGAGCATAGAAAATCTGCACTTATATTTCTGAAATATAAGTCTGGAACTACGACAAATTCCAATGCAAACATCTCATCTGGATCTTCAAGCAATACTCTAAACAACAGTACAAATACCAGTATAGGAGGAAGTGGTGGATTAGGTGTTTCTAATAATTTGAATGCGCATGGTAATTCCATAAAACCAAGGCCGTTTTCATACATACCCCCTTCTTCTCAAATGAAGAAGGAGGCTGCCTCATCAGGTCAATCATATAAATTCTTCAGGAAGCATTATCGAAGTTCTTCCATCGATCAAATAGATGAACAGAGGGATATTAGTAGTGCTCCTACATCCGCCAACTCCACTATTTCACATGAATTTCCTACTCCACTTAAGAAAGGAGGTAAAGGTACTTCTACATCTTTAACCGACGAAAGTTCTGTTTCACCTGCCGTCAAATCTCCTCAGCTTATTGCACAGAACTCCAATGGTACCGGTATATCTGGAAATTCTAATCCTAATAACAGCAAGAAAGAAAGAATTTTGAGTACATTTAGAAAATACGGAGGAGATAAAGCAGCCGAAATGGTAAAGCATGTTCAGCCATCGACAAACTCTCAGAGAAATAGCTTGATATTTCCAAAGACATCTTCTTCTGAAGTATTGACTCCAGTAACTAATAATGCTAGTACTACTGGCTTTAGGCCTCCCAGGCGATCCTCTGATCATTCCATCAGTTCATTTAGGTCCTCGTCATCCTTAACTAATAATACGCATGAAAGATCGCCTGTACTAACTGCTGCGTCAGGAGCTTTACTGGCTACTTCGACACCACCTAGTATTGAGGTTACTCAAGCTGATGCTCTTGTTTATCCAGAGCAATATTCGTACAGACCACTCGAAGAGAAGTACTTACCTAAACCACTAAAGAGTGTACATCATACAGACAAGGTCATTCTTGTCACAAAGGATAACAAGCAATTTTTTCCTGTAACTGTTCCAATCAGTAATGTAGAAGATGATGACGATGGCGAAAAGAAGGGTGAAAATTTAGAGCAACTGAAATTACAAGAGACAAAATCATTGGTTATAAAGGAACTAGGTCTAATAGATATTGGATTGATTACATTTCATTTGACTGATTTCAATTCAGAAGAGGGTGAAGCATTGCCAAATACTATTTTGTTTAATGTGCTAAGGACACTACCACTCCCTAAGTTGGTGGTACGTCAAGAACTTTCTTCGCCATCCATTAATACATATTCTACAACGTCTTCTGACTCAAAATCATTTGAATTGAAAGGTGAGAATAATGATGAGAAATTTTACCCTGCTACTCCGCAGTATTTACTCCAGAATAATTCCTCTGATTCGAAAACTGATTATTGGAACTTTAAAGAAACTGCAAATGATAGGTTATCAAAAATCAATGAATCGCCTGATCGTTTGGCAATGCCTTCATCTCTGGCCAAAGCAAGAGCTAGTCCGAGTGTAATTGCAAATCAGCAGCAGCAACAGCAGTTGCAGCAACAATTACAGCAGCATTTGCTACTGAAGAAGCCAACTTCGCAAAACAACCATTTTGCCTTGAAACTAGATAATAATAATAAACTACTTCAGAGGAAAAAGGTTGAAGGTTCAAAAGTACCCCTGTTGCTGATCGATACCAAGAAAGCTGCGGATGAAAGTACTGTTATTGGAAACAATGGTTTAACTCCAAGTCCACTGAATGATGTGGAACCTATTGATTCTAATGCATCGATTGCCAACTCTATGAATACCTTCAGAGTCTTACGGAAAGAAGGTAGAGAGATTGATTTCGATAAACGGAGAAAGTCGCCTTTTGAAACTAAAGCTCCTAAACTTATTCCAAGCATATACCAATCTTCGGCAATGGACTCTATAAACTCTCCAATATCGGCAACGACTGTTCATCCTTTTACGGATAGCAACCATTCCCCTTTAAAAGATGGAAAACCGGATGAATCTGCTGAAATTCGAAATGCAGAAGAGAACGGTCCTCAACAAGATATTCAACCAAAAAAACGTGGGGCCGAGAGTGAAGTAGCAAAAAAGAAGAGCATTTCTAGTATTCCAGATTACATTTTACCAGTCACAAGGGAGAGGAGTGTTAGTAGTTCCAGTAGTATTATAGCTAAGAGAGTAGCACCGCTCCCACCGCCATTGAACAACAGCATCAAAAGAAATGGATCCGATGCTCGCAAACGAACATCTTCTAGAACATCATTGACAGCACTGCCTCCTGTATCTGTAGCTTCAGCAGATGTAGACCTGGTTTATTCCAGTAGATCAAATAGTGGCAGTGATAAATCGTTTACCCTCAAACGTGGCCTCAGCAAATTGAGAGGAGGTTCAGTTATTCGAAAGGCAACAACATTGAGTAGGGAAGATCCATTTAAGACCAATGAGATTTCTTTCGAAGATATACCAGATGACGATATTATTAACGTTAATTCTAATTCTGAATCTGACGAAGACGATTTCTTCGTAAAGCCGGTGAAAAAAGTTGTCAAAGTTAAAAACAATGACGACGAAGACGATGACGACTTTTTTATGAAGCCAATATCTGACAATGGATCAAGAAACTCAACACAAAGGAAAAACATGAGTGTAAGACCACCTATTGATGAGGTCTACAGCAACCTTGAGAAGTATTTCCCGAATACTAATTTAGATAAACCCATTATCGATGATTCTCCAGTTTCTCCAGTGGTAACCGCTGAGAATTCAGCTCAAAATTTCAATTCATATAATAGTAGAATTCCTCAGCGTCGTTTCCCACTGAGAAATGTATCCGAAGGCAATGAACCAGCTGGTGAAGCATTTCTGAAATCGGAAAGTGGTGAACCTCGTAGGTTAACAATTTCTAGAACATTTTCCAATGCCAACATTTCGCCAATTGCCCCACCAGCTGACTCCGGGGATGATGTGTTCTATGGGGAATCGAAAAATAATTTGAGTGGACGTCGTCGTATGAAGACCATTCGTATCGTTGCGAACGAAGCTCGTAGAAAAAGACTTGAGCAGCAGAAGAATGCATCACCACAAAGCACTTACTCTTTTGAAGTCTCTAGGAATAATAGTAATGGAAGCACAGCTGATGCTGGCAACAAAACTTTTGAAAGGGATAGACCTTTGGTGCCAAATAGTACTAATCCTGAAGCCGATGCAAACACTCATGGAAATAATATGTTGTTTAGAAGAAACACGAAAATGTGGGGCCAAAAGGTGACTGAGGTTACATCCAAAGAAATTGAAAAGGGGTTTGTCAGTAAAATAAGAAATAACAAAAATGGAGAATTCGTTGAATTTGCTTGGATTAAGGGTGAATTAATAGGTAGAGGTTCGTTTGGAGCTGTCTACTTGGCCCTTAATGTTACAACTGGTGAAATGCTTGCGGTCAAACAAGTTGTAGTGCCCAAAGATCGAAATAGAATTGGGTCAAAGACCGTCGAAGGTATTGAGGCACTACATAAGGAAGTCGAAACTATGAAAGACTTAGATCATATAAATATAGTCCAATATTTAGGATTTGAACAGAAGGATAATATCTATAGCATGTTTTTGGAATATGTTGCCGGAGGATCCATAGCACTTTGTATGAAGTCGTACGGGCCATTTGAAGAAAAATTAGTTACATTCATTACTAGGCAGATCTTGCTTGGGCTTCAGTACTTACACCAGAATGGGATATTACATCGTGACTTGAAAGCTGATAACTTGTTACTCGAAGTTGATGGTAGATGTAAAATATCCGATTTCGGTATTTCCAAAAAGTCAAGCGATATTTATGTGAATAATGCTGAAATGTCGATGCAAGGTACCATTTTTTGGATGGCACCAGAGGTTATTGATTCGATTGTAGAGGACAAGAAGCAAGGGTACAGTGCCAAGATTGATATCTGGTCTTTAGGGTGTGTTGTTTTAGAAATGTTTTGTGGAAAACGTCCTTGGTCTAACGAGGCGGTGGTGAGTGCTATTTACAAGATTGGTAAAACCAAATTGGCACCACCAATTCCAAGTGATATCAACGATAAAATCCTGGTTGGAGCCAAAGATTTCATCAAGAAATGTTTCACTATCGATCCTGAGGCTAGACCTACTGCTACGGAATTATTGGAGCACGATTTCATCAAGGAAGATGAGCATTTCCTGTTCCAGGACACCAAACTTGCGCAATTAATCAAGTTTAATTCAAGGAAGAGCAGTACTGGCAATGAAGCTAATAGCTGATTGACTGAAAAAAGTAAGAAAAGTTGAAAAAAGGGACTTGTCTGTTTTGAACATGAACTACACTTCTAATGTTAATTCTTTGTTAATAATTTATGGTACTATATGACTTACTATTTACAGTGCATACTAATGTATACGGGAAGCTAGTTTAAATTAAGTTAATTTTAATTCATTTATCATTAAATGAGTTTGGTAAGGCTCAACAGGTATTGTTTTACCTCTTCTACATCTCTGTTTCTTTCTGATGACTTCGTAGTATGGCTCTCTGGTGATTTCGACAACTTTAGCTTGGATGTTGTACGCTTCTTGAGGAATACCCTTTGCGTCGTGGTAAGTGTATTGTGGGGATCCTAAGGTTAAGACCTGGTTAAAGATAAGCAGATCACCAACTTCGGCATCTTTTAATTTAAAGGGGAGTATTATTTTATCACCTTTGGTGACAAGGTACTTCTTGTTGTAGATGGAGATTACTGAGTAGAGAGATTGAGATCCGATAGAGTCGAGTTTCAATGGCACCAAGTCAGGGACAATTTTGGCCGATGTGGAGGCTAGCCTTCTAGACGACAAGGATAGGGCACCCTGGAATGTACGAGCGAACATGTGATGTGTATTGTGATGAAGGTAAAGTGGATCGATCCAAGAGCTCCACGGAGAGAGACTGAAAAATTTAGGCAAGCGTATTGAAAAAAAAAAAAAAAAAGAAAAAAAAAAAAAATTTGAAAATGTGAAAAGATCATTGGCGAAGTTACACAAAACTTGCGCTGGTACCAAGCTAGTACCTGGACAGTTAGTAGGAAGGTGGAACGTCAAGTCAAGTCAAGAGAGGTTGTGGTAGAAAGAAGCTTGCAGGAGAGTACCATGTCGGAAGCAAGAGAATGGGGAGAGTGAGCATCGGGAACGGGATTGCGATCCATTAGCTCGGTAAGGGTGGGGCAAGATCAGGGTCAGGGGGGTCCTACTCGACTGAGGCTATCGGAAAAATACTACTGTTCGGGGTATCCATGGAGATACCCACAGTGGAATGCTAACGGTTTAGAGCAATAAATTGTTGCCAGTGCTTTCCCTCCTCAAATGCTCTTCTGCGTAATTTTGTCTCTGCATCTCACTGGAAGCTATGTGCCTGGCTAGCTATCAGATTGCGATTGCCCCTTATGAGATTAGCTTGTAAGTGTACTCTAGTGATCACAAGACAGTAATGGTCCGATAGCGGCACACACAGCGCTGGGGTCAGGGTGCGCAGTGGGAAACTCCCACATTTAGGGCCTGTGTTCTCTTAGATTTCTATTATTTTCTCGTTTTCTCTATTTTTAGGAGAAGGTCCGTTGGGAGAAGTGCAGCCAGGGGAAGAATAGGAAACGAAGCAGGAAATCCACAGTGGAGCTGCTGAGAACGGCGTGTGTAGGGCTAACACTAAAACAAGGAGAGCACCAAACATGTATCTTGGACCCGTCCCAATGCAGACCAATAGAGTGATTCAAAGCTTAATCTACCTGCTAGAACACCGAATCAGCTTTTATCCATTTTCCCGACAAATCCACACTTCCAGCGCATGTAAGAGGGCTAGTGAGAGGGAGCGTCAGTAGGTGCGCCAGTGGGAGCGCTAGTGGGTGTAGGTGAGAAGCAGTACACGCTAAAAAAAAAAAAAAAAAAAAAAAGAAAAAACTATGCCTAACAAAAATGCAGCCCGAACCAGACTGAGGTACCACACTCGTTTCGGCTCGTTTCGTTTCCTCTGCTTCTCTTGCTCGTCGTCGCTCGTTTACTCTCCTGTCCTGCTCTCCTTCCCTTGCACTCTCTCCTTCCCTTGCAATCTCTCCCTTCCCTTGCACTCTCTCCCTTCCCTTGCACTCTCCCTCCCCGTCTATGTGAAGGACACCAGATTTTCTTTTTTCTAAATTTTTTTTTCTTCGCCTCGAAAAAGCAGAAAAAGCAAAAAGCAAAAAAACATTGAACCAACACAACAGCCGACAAAGATATAAGGCCCCAGTTCATTCGAAAAAGGGGGTAGTAATTGACTGCTGGTATTATAGCGAACTTATAGATCAGCGTCATGTCGGGATCGTTTTGGAAGTTTAGTAATGGATTTACTTCACTCTCCAACGTTCTGACTTTGTTGGAACGGTACAACTCTAGTAAGAATGATATTGATTCTGAATCAGAGGAGCAGCTGCTTAAGTTAAGGGGAGAGAAGGACGATGAGAACTCTACGGAGGCGGTTTTGAGTCGATTATTGGACGAAAGTGACTTGCTTCAGGAATTGTTGAGCAATAACTCGATGTTGTTGGAGTTTTTGAGAGACGAGAGTGTGTTAGAGTTGTTGGTAGGGTTTGTGGTGAACGAAGCAAGTGAGAACGAAGCCGCCAGGGAAGCAGCGGGCACCGGCAAGGAAATCGGAGAAGTGGAGAAAGAGCATGATTCTGAGGAGGTGACTGAGAAGGAAGCTGGTGAAAGTGAAGCTCAAGCAGGCAACGCTGATGCCACTGCTGAAGCTGATGCTGCTACTGATCCTACTACTGCTGCTCCTACCATCGACGAAAGCGAAAAGAATGAGCTACTCAGCGAAAAGGACGATGACATCAACGAAAAGGACGACTATGAAAAGGACGACAGCGATAACGAAGTTGAAAACGAAAAGGATGAAAAGCTGTCTGATATCGAACCCGACTCGGACGAGGACGAGGACAACTATAAGCTGGAAACAGACCTTGACACGTCTGCCAACGATGATGAAGAGGATGAAGACACAGAGAGTGAGGATGAACGCAAAACCCGTCATGCCACGTTGGCAGCTGAGATCTTGGCTGCTGATGTGTGGTCGTTGACAGATACTGTCATGGAGTCCACCGCTTCCTTGAACACTTTGTGGAGCATATTGGACACCACGACACCGCTCTCGATCAACTTATCCACGTATTTCATGAAGATTATGGAGCACTTGCTAGACATGAAATGCGATGAAATGATAACGTACTTAATAGATAATCAGCCGAAGTTGGTGGCCAAGTTTATGAATCACTTATCCAACCCTCCCTTGATGGACTTTCTTTTAAAGTTAATTTCCACTGACAAGCCAGACAATTCCACAGGAATAATTGACTTTTTACAGAATCAAGGGTTGATTGACCACTTGATCCAAGCATTAGAGATAGTAGAGGGAGCAGCTGATTACTCTGAAGGAGACGCATTGCTCAAACAATCATCTGCTGCTGATTTCCTTAAAGCTCTTATAACCATATCAGCCAATTCCACGTCTGATACATCTAGTATCGGACCAAATGAATTGACCAGAGAGTTGGTTTCATACAAGCAGATGCTGAATTTATGTGACATAATGTTAAAGGGGGACTACGCATTGGCCAATGGTGTTGGTATAATAATAGAAATTATAAGAAAAAATAACTCAGACTATGATTTACTCCCAGTGTTGTACATTACGTTGGAAAGCCATCCACCAACTGGTAGAGATCCAATTTATTTGGGCCATCTACTAAAAGTCTTTGGCGATAAGATTGAAGAGTTCAACAACTTACTTTTGAAATCACATGAAAATAAAGAAGGAGGTTTCATGAAAAATGGAAAATTAAGAACCCCCTTCGGAGAAATTGAGCCCTTGGGATTCGAAAGGTTCAAAATTTGTGAATTGATTGCTGAATTATTGCATTGCTCCAACATGGCACTCTTGAACGACAATAAGGGATTTGATATCGTCAAGGAAAGAGATCAATTAAGGAAAAAAATGAAAGAATACGATCCAATCAGTTTCAAGTACAATGAGGTTATCGTATTGCCTAGTGGATTCGATAAAAAGGATGATACAGAGACTTCTGGCGATGAGCAATCTGCTAGCGCTACTGAAAATGCAGACGACCAAGTTGCATTTGATTTGAATAGATTAAGAGTGAACGAACTTGAGCATGAACGAGATTTGGAAAATTTCGGCAACGACACTGTTGATTCATTTAACGAAGATGGAGACGACGGAGAGGTGGGTGCGCTCGACGAAGAAGATTCATTCCAAAATGATATGCAAGGAAGAGACGGAGAGGAGCACGATGAAGATGGAGAAGAGGAAGAAACGCACGCAAATGCCAATCTCACAGAAGCCCAAATCAGAGCTAAGCCAGTCATCGGAGATTTCCTCAAGATCTCCTTATATGATACACAAATAATCTCAAACATTTTAACTATGTTCTTCAAGTTCCCTTGGAACAATTTCTTGCATAACGTTGTATTTGATATTGTCCAACAAGTATTGAATGGATCTATGGATATTGGATTCAACAAGTTTCTTTCCATGGATTTATTCGATAGGGGAGATATCACTAACAAGATTGTCAATGGACAAAAGGAGTGTACAGAATATGAATTAACCAACAATGGATTAAGATTAGGATATATGGGACATTTAACCTTGATTGCCGAAGAGGTGGTTAAGTTCATTCAACTATACCCAGCTAACACCTTAAGTGAATTAATAGATGTGAAGGTTGAAGATAAAGTGTGGGAAGAGTATGTCAGTCATGTATTGTACGATACCAGAGAGAAGTATAACGCTATCTTAGGAGGTGGAGAGGACGATGATGACGACGACGAGGATGAAGATGAAGAGGCTTCCAATACGTTTGATGAAGGAGTTGGAGAAATATTAGAAGACGAAGAAAAATCTGTGACCACATCCAACGGATTATTGTTGGATCCTACTATCGACCACGACATCCTTTCCGCTGCATACGATGAGGATTATAATGAACACGAGGAAGATGTCGTTAACAGAGATAGTAAGCACCAGCCACTGGTATCATCCGATGAGTCAGAGTCTGAAGAAGATGACGATCATTTTTCCAACTACATGTCGCTGCAATTGTCTAACACTAATATAACTGAAACCAAGTTACCATCTCCGACTACAAAGATGTCGGATGATGAAGACGATGAAGAGGAATCCAGTGAAGAGGAAGAAAGCGAATATATCAGAGGTAATGTGTCTCCTAGCAACGACGTAATTGTAGGAGGCGAGGACGATGTTGATAATGATGACGAATACATTGACCCCAACGATGATGGACTCTCCTATAAAAAGAGTGCACATCCACTTTATGACTCCAAGGGAGCATTGATTTCCATGGCCGGCGATGATGTCGACGAAGAAGAACTAAGCGAGGACTCATCTGGCCCAAGTTCTGATGACGATGACGATGATGATGACGACGATGATGACGACGAAGAAATAAACGCTGTTAAGAAAGTTAACAGTGGCAAGGGTACGGGCAACAAGCTCACCAGAGCGGCAAGCAAGAGCTAGCTGTCTCTGAACTATTTTTTACAAGACACAATTAATGTATACACACGAACCTCATGAGCTGATGCACTACGACAATTTCTCTATTATTTCCCTCGTACCTTTACCTTGATTATACAGTATATATACATTTATATATTAATACGTTCATTTAATGCAATAGAAAAAGAAAAGAAAAAGAACAGACGAGAAGAAGGGACCATGCTATGTAAGTTTGATTAGAATTATGGTATATATACATATCAGTATACGCTATGGGACAACTTCCTACCTTCTCGTTGCAAGGGCGGCAACACATCAAGAGACGAGTCAACCTCATCAGCTATAGCACTCGTTTCTCTGGCAGAAGAAGCAGGCTGGGGCTTGACATTGGCAAGCTCTGGCTTGACGCTGTTCACTGCACTCAAGTTGGCGGCTTTGTCTGTGGTTGTGTTCTTTTTGGGCACTCCTCCCATCAAACCCTTGCTCATGGCCAAGCCCGAGGACCTTTCAACTACTCCGCCATCGTAGAACTCATCTAAAATAGGGTGCATTAGCACGGTGTTGTTCTTGCTCAATGTTATGGTTGTGTTTGTGGGCACACAGATCCAGTCGCCTCTCTCGAAGGTGAGCGGTTCACTGGCTACAAATATAACGTCCTGGGATCTGTTCAACCTCTCCATCTTGAACAATCCAGGCTCGTACTCAAAGAACTTGGAGCCAGTGCTGAAATGCAACGACGCAGCCTCGTCCTTCTTGGACGTGATGTAACGAGTGATCACCACCAGCAGCCCATCGGTTACAGCAAAGTTCATCAATGAAGGCTCGTCGGTGACAGCAGTCTGCCAGTTCTTAATGAGCTCGATTGTGGTGAGAACAGCCTTGCGCAAGACGTTGTGGCAGATCTTCAAGTTGGTGTCAGCAGGATCATACCCCATCTTGTGCAAGGTGTCCAAGAACAAGGCAAAGCAGCACTCTGAGTCGGTTGAGCCTTGTATAAACAAGAAGTACTCGTCATCCAAGTGGTTTATCAACCTCTTCTTGATCGAATTGAACGCCAGAATACCCCCATTGTGCATGAACATGATCTTTCCATACAGAAATGGGTGGCAGTTCGTCTCAGAGAGAACACCTTGGGTGGAGGCTCTGACATGACCAAACACCAACTTGGATTCCGTCGCATGCGAGAGGTTGTTCAAGTTGACGTTGTTCCAGGCCGGCGTAATGGCCTTGAAGATACAAGGCTGGTTGTTGGGGGTGTAGTATCCAACCCCAAACCCATCACCGTTGATGGGATTTCTCATGTCAAGTCTCAACCTGGAGTCAAAGGACTGGTTGATGATGGAATGCGCAGGTTTGGTGAGAAGATCTGACAACACCATAGGGTCGTGACCCTTGTATATCATGAAGCGGCACATCTCGTGTGGTTAGATGTTTGTAGATCCTTTGGCTACTAGTGTGTGGTGTATAGCGTGTGATGAGAAGACGTTGACGAGATGAGACGAGAAGACAACAGTGATCGATGTAGAGGGACAATTTCAGTGACACAGGAAAACTGTGGCACACTGTCTTGTCAGCCCTGTCAGGTGTTTGCACCAATGTGTCCTGTATATAGTACACGATCAGATTTGACCAGGGCTCCCACTGTAGTGGTTGATCCTGCATCTGGCTGGTGACTCCATGCCCGGCAATTTTCGCGAGCACTTCACGCGGCTTCCATTCACCCGCAATGATTAAGGCCCCCCAGGCCATACCGGAGAGTCATTCGGAGCAGTCTGGGGCAATAGCGAGCGGAAATACATTTCCTCCGTTTAGCATATAAATGGAACCCATTCTACCTGCCATTCAACTCCTTCTTCCCCAATTGTCGCTTATCTATCTGGGCTTGAGGTTGTTCTTGATTTGTTTTGTATTGTTTTGTTTTGCTCTAGAAGTATTATTAGCTAATTGCCGTCACACGTTTCTTAAGCTTGCCCATACATTCTTCTCCCCCATACTATTAGCAGCTGGCGCGGAAAAATATAAATAAGCTTTGATAAGGGTTCAATTATTTTGACACAAGGAAGGATTATAAATCAACGAACGGAGGATACCTTTTTCTTCTCTTTAATACATCTAGTGAAAGTATAAACCAGTATAAATCATGTCTCTCTTTAAGACCCTCCAAAACGCACCTGCTACTATAAGCATTTTCCACAACAAGAAGATCCCTAATCTGACTCTATTGTACTCCATACTCGATAAAGCATCAGCCAAAATTAATGCGGACAAGGAGAAATTCCAAGTGGATGTGATGATCAACAAGATGCCCACGTACGATCAATTTTCGTTCATCATCAATTCATGTCTCAAGGATGATAAGAGTAAACTGTTCTTGAAGAATGCATTCCCATTGGTTTCTCCTAAGCAATCGTCCGGTGGCGAGAAGCTGAGAATCACCCAGATTCCCCCTATCCAATTGCAAGGGAAGAACTGGAAAACTTTTAGCGAGGGTGAATATGCAATTGTCTACGAGGCATTCCAGAGTTTGGTCGATGACCTTGAGGCGCACCCTGAGCACGATCCCAGTGAAATATTTAAGGCTCCGTTGCTTGTTGACTGGGATCAAAGTCTTATTGCTGGCGATGAGAGCTCGTTAGAGGAGATCTTAGCAAAGTATAAATAGCGGGTTTGACGGGGAAATTTTGTACTAAAGGGAAGGCCAAAAAAAAGAAAAAAAAAAAGAGAAAAAATGATCCATATATACTTGGAAAAAGTTGCCTAATGGATAAGTATAGAGGTGCTGGGCTAGTTCCCTTGTCTTGTTGGACTCGCCCTCTTATTTATATCTATCTTATGCTTGTAAATAGCAAAAATTACTATGAAAATGTCAACCTTAGGGCCCTCTTCTAAGCCATGTAGAATCTATGGGGTAAGCGCTGGTGTGAGATTTTTCACATGTAAACCCGTTTCACTTTTTACCATTTTCTGGGCCACTGTTCCAGGGCTATATAAAGTAGCTAGAGGAAGAGGCAGCGAAACCGGTCTTTTACTTTCTGTAGTATCGTCTGTGTTCAATTACTCCCCGATATGAAGCGTATATCTAACCTATACCTCAAAGTATACAATGGCGTATCTATTATCTTGTGGCTCTTGGTCCTATATGGGGTCCTCTTGGGAGAGAACAGCTGGTTTTCTCAGAGCCCGAGGTCCCTATACAGAGCAAAGTCAACCTCAGAGGTGTACCCACATAAATTCTTAAACATCACCGAGTGGTTCAATGCCATATTGGAGATAGTACACTCTCTCGTTGGACTCGTGCCTTCTCCCCTCCCAACGTTGCTCCTCCAGCTTACTGCAAGGCTACTTATTACGCAGGGCATCAGCTATAAGCTCCCGCAGTCTGCAGGAAACTACTCGTGGGGATACGCTACGTTGTCGTTCGTGTGGTCGGTTTCAGATTTGATCAAGTACGCCTTCTATTTCGCCAAATTATTTTCTAGGAAGGGTCAAGGTGTTCCTGCGGGATTGACTTGGTTGAGGTACACTGCATTTATAGTGTTATACCCATTGGGATTGGTCGGTGAGCTGCACACTGTGTATTTATCTCTAGATGCAGCTCAAGGCTCTCACTACTACTGGTTTTTGATCTTTGCGTTGGCCAGCTATATACCTGGCTTCTTTCTTTTGTACGGGTACATGCTCAAGCAAAGGAAGAAGGTGCTATCTAAAGAAACAGTTAGAGCTAGCAAAGCACAGTAGACAGCTTACCCTGGATGGCTGCAAATTACTTAAACTCATGGCCCTACGGTGGCCCTCCATATAGTTCTGTATATATATATTATAAGCGGGTATAAATAAAGGCTATTTCATGGGCAACTTACACTAAATCATCCAAAAGACAGTTAATTACACATTTAAGCTAAGTCGTGCTACATTCACCCTCTCAGCTAGTAACTACTCCCTCATATTATAAGAGTTTTCTTCTATGCAGTAAACCCAACATTCTCGTGGGCTCTGAAAGTCAGTGCATTATTTTTCTCAAAACACGTAGTTCTGGTTTATTGAACACTGCACTTTGTTTAGATCAATTCTCTCTAATTCTAAGATGAGTGAACCAGTTGGCAAGAGTGCTAAGTCGGTTAAGCCCGCCCCTAAATTGTTAATTGCTTACAATTCAATTTCTGCATCTTTGTGGTCAGTAATCCTTTTCAACACTGTTTTCTTGGGTCTCGCTCTAGGTCAACCTCATTTATTTGAAAAGACCAATAAAATTACCACCTTCATTCAATGTCTTGCTGTGGTTGAAATTTTTAACTCGGCATTGGGGATCGTGAAATCTCCACTTTTTACCACTTTTACTCAAGTATTTTCTAGGTTATTAATTGTATTGGGTATTTGCCAGTATTTACCAAATTCTCCTGCCAATTCTCATTGGTGTTACATCACTTTGAGCTTGTCTTGGTCTATTACTGAAATTATCAGATACTCGTTTTATGCATCAAATTTAGCGGACCCTGAAAAAGTTCCATACTGGTTGACATATTTGCGCTACACTACGTTTTACGTGTTATACCCAACTGGTGTGGCTTCGGAGGTGTCAATGATCTATCTCTCACTTGGGGAAGCAAAGGCTGTTGTTGGAGATTGGTACTATTACTTTTTGGCTGCGACTTTGTTGACTTATCCTCCAGGACTTTACATGTTGTATACTTATATGATTAAGCAAAGAAAGAAGGTATTAGGGGGCTCAGTCAAGGCAGAAAAGAAGAACCAGTAAGTATGGAGGAGTAATGTATTTAGTAATTATAAGAACATAATTAGTGCAAAGCTGTGCAGAAGTTGGCTCGTTTTACCGGTTAATATGTAGGAGTAATGTATTTAGCTACTATAAGAACAAATACTCAATGCAAAGTTGTGTAGAAGTGCCGCTAAGGTAACAATAACGATAACCTTCGCCGTATTCTTTTTGATGGTTGACTTCTTCGTGAAAAGTTTCTACCGCACAATTGGGATATGCCACGGTAAATATTAACATGTACTATTCGTTTATGTCTCTCTACGTCTCTTTTCTTCGTTTTACATTGTTTGGTATTGGTATTGCTGCCCTTTAATAAACAAGTTTACTTAGCTTTCATCGTTGGCATCAATGTCAAGCGATTCAATCCAACTGAGTAGCTTTTCGACGTAATCAACTATCGTATCACCTTCTATAAACTCGCTAATATCAGCTCCCTTCTTCTCCTTTCCTCCTCCGGAAAACAAAAACCATTTCGCTCCGGACTTACTCTTGGCTTGAACTTGCCTCTTGTTTTGTTCAAATACGACCCTAAGCTTCCCTCTTATGAAGATTCCATCGTATTTAATCATCAACTTCGTCAATACTTTAGTCACTAAGTAGTTAGGAGCATACAGGTACCAACGCAAATTCCAACTTATAAGTTTCATTAAGTGAAGCAACACGAAATCTAGGTTAAGTAAATTCTCCTCAAGGTCTTTAATGAAGTTGGAATGCCTAGCTTTTCCAAACTTTTTAATAAGTAACTTGTTCGACAAGAATGTCCCTTCGTAGATATCATGATACAGATCGATTTGGGAGTCAGTTACTTCACTTAAAATAAACTCGTCGTATATCTGGAGCAATTTAACAGTCCCAAAATAATCAAACCCGCCAACTATCTCTTTTCCTTTTACTGACGTAATCAACGCACATATGGATTCTTCCAAGTTGAACTTGACTGACCAACCTAAGAATCCAAGCATTTCCCATTCTAGAGCACTGTGCTGTTGATCTCTATTAGGTGCTGTTATGGACATCAAGGTCTTCAAATCATCATATAATATGAGGAATAATTGGTCTAGCCAGTTTTCACATTGAAATTTACCCTGGTCAATTAGGTCTCCAACACTCATTTCGGCATTATTCTTATGCTCCATCTCTTTGAAAGAGGATTGTTTGAAGACCTTCTCCTTTAATTTCACAAGCTCATCCCAGCCAACCAATCCCACAAATAAGCTTAACAAATCGTAGCATCTACCCCATGTAGACTTCGTACAGAAATCAATTAACGAAGAATTAGACGTCCCTGATGATTGAGAAGAGAGTATCAACTTTAATGAGGTAGGTCCATAAATTCTGATAAGGTTTGGGTCTACAGATGATAATTCTTTAGCACTAGCGTTCATGAGTGGTGATTGGTAAAATTGGTTCCCGGTAATTGGATGCCTCGTGCTTGGATCAAAGACAAATAATTCGTTCCACATTTTATTAATTGACCCTTGGTCAACAAATCTCCTTTGCCCGCTGGCACTCCCCTTGTTCCCGTTGATATTGAATCGTTGGTATTGGCTTGCGGGCACCACAGGTTTCGGGAAGTATTCGACGAACGCTCTTTCCGATATTACCTCTTCATAATTTTCGTTTAGTCTATTAATGAAAGTGTTTGTGAATAAATCCGGGATTCCGGATATCTTATCACTGTCACTATTTCTATGCTTATGTACCAATACCACGGGTAACGAATTTATGATGCTTAGGGCTCTTTCAAATTGTGAATTGAGTAGATAACATAATGCAAGTATGAACCAGCAATCAAAGTCCAAGGGTAATTGTTTAATGCATTTCTCTGCAATATCTAAAGCCATTGCATATTTTTCCTTGTTGAGTAAAAATTTGACTTGCTCGAGTAGTACAAGTGTTTGCTGGGTGGAAGGTGGTGAACTAGAAATGTGTTTATGGATCAAACGTATGAATTTTTGCTCATTATTTACTCCAGTTTGTAGTTTTAATATTTGTAGTATCACATAGTCCCATTCATTACTAGCCGGATACAATCTTTCTATTTCGTCCAATGCAACCTGGCAGCCTTTACCTCCATCCATATGGCATAGTCTAAGTAAGGCGTCTATAAGATAATTTTTATACAGCACAGTTTTACTGTAACCTTCTCTTTTATCACCCCAGCCACTAGAGAACCCATGTTGTTTCTTGACATCAGTCATGGCACCCTTGGGCAAGAACTTGATTAAAGTTTTTATAGACTGGAAATACTGTTGTTGGGTCTGGAGCAAGTCTGGAAAACTCACTAGTCCAGCCAATTGTCTAGATGGATCGTCAAGGTCAGCAAACAATCTTACCAATTGAGAGGCTCTCAACTCCTCCCAATACTGAGGGACCAAGTTGGTTGAAATGGTTTCGGAATTGAACAGGTGGGTCTTTTTGTTGGCGTTGATTATTTGAAAAGACTTATCAATTCGAATAGGTTTTGACAAGTTTATCACGTAACGTGCTCGGAAGTCTGATTTATTGAATATGTTATAAGTACAGTAGGTGATGAGGATTTCCCTCTTACTCGAAGAGGAAATAGAATTGAAATTTGATGAAGTGGTGGTGGACGCTGCTGAGGACAACGGCGACGAAGAGGGCGACGTGGGACCCCCAGTAGACGAGCTGGCTTTCCTAGACTTCATGGTCATGCGCTGGCTATGTCTCTGGATTATTATATCTTCATCTACCTTCTTGTACTCATTAAGTCCCGTCTTCTCGAGACCAACTAATTTACAGATGTAGTTCTCAATGTTGCTCTCGCTGGAGACGTCAACACCATTGGCATAATGATAGTATCCTACGTACCCGTCGTCGCTTCTCTTACCCGGAGACGACAAGGGGTCTTCAATTCCCGTGAATATGCCTCCATTTGATCCTTGCCCAAAGTCGTGGTCCAAATATTGAGATGATCTGATCCCATGGTAGTTCCCGCAGTGGATCAAGTCAGGTCCACCGATTGGAAACGTCTTGTCCGCCCATGAGTCAACTTGTGCCTTAGATCTTAAACCAATGTTCTGCCCATACTGGGCTTCCCTTATTAACGGCGTTGACCTCACATTGAGGTTCACATCAGAGCCGCCAACCGGAGGTGTACCGTCTTTCGAAAAGCCACCTTTGTTGCTTAAAGACAAAACGCTAGGATTTAAGTCTACCGTAGAATCGCTCTGGCGAGCTATTGATGCCGGCGAATCCAATCCTACTGAAGACATACTTATTTTTCAACACAAGCAAGAGCGCTTTGACTCCACAGGTGTTCTTTATCCACAGTGTGACCACTTGTGTTGTGTGGTCCTCGAGCGCTGTCCAAGCTGGTAATCATATGTACTGCATATAAGGCGGTTTTGAAAAATTATTAGGCGAGATCATCAAGAGGTCTTGCATATAAAAGGCTGCAGAGTTTAGTGCTAGAGGACTCGGGTTGGGGTATGGGCTGACTGGACTAAGTTCACTAGTATGTGGTGTATATTTCGAGAAAGCAGGGCTCTGTAGATTAAAAGGATAGTTCTGCTTGGTGTAGCGAAATTTTCCGATCAAGTCGTCACCAGCCGAGCCCCAAGGGCCCTGCACCGGCATTCCTTGTAGGATGTGGTCAGAGGATACTACAAAGCACACACGTCGTGAGTTGAAATGCCGCCTAATGGCCCCCAAGAAGTTGCATTATTGTGTGTACAGGACGGCTTTCAGTACGGTTTGTGCTGCACCGTTTTCTCTTCAAGAATCCAGTATGAGAATCGTGGCTCCCCTTTCCATGGGGTGCAGTACCCTGCTCTCTGAGCCCTGCCAAAGCCTCTTCTACTTATCACAGCCATCATGCTACTACCCATTTCTTCTCTTCGAAGTCGAGGAAAGCCTTTACCCTTGTAGCATCTGGAAAGCCCAGTGTCGTAAACCAGGTATCGTGGTGTACATTAAAGTTGCTTCCCTCTTATTTACATTCCAATCACTCTCTAAGCTCACTGTTCTAGTTAAAGGACTGCTTGTTCGGTGGGTCAAACATTAATGATGAACGTCACCGAAGAGAATATGCGCTGAAATCCTACGTACTACATGATATAGTAGGCTATCGTGTTATCATACATCTACTTTTTATAAGAATAGAAAACGACCGCTTCATAAACTTTTATATATCCTCCTAAAATCATCTCCTTCCTTTTTTGCTTGCTTTTGCTTCATTGAGTCTTGACTACTGAAGCTTCTTTAATTCATTCAACATTGCTGCCATTTCAGAAATAACATCCCAAACAGCACCACTTTCACAATCTGAAATTCTTCCAGTTCCACCCTTTATCTTATCCATCTCTTGTCTCAAGTGAACCAACGCCACGTTGTTTTCAATTCTAGATACAATATGGTTAAGCATTCCCACCATATCAGCTTCTTTGAATGATATGGCTTCAGAAATTTTGGACGAAGATGTGTCCTTGAATGTGTCATTTGGAGGTAATCCTTCACTCAAGAAGATTGCAATATTTTCTAACCTCAACGAAATCAGTCTTAATCCATATATACATTCCACAGGAATAGATCCGACCAATCTTGATCCTGTTTCACCACCTACCAAATGCTTACCGGCCACCGCCTCTTCTCCATTTTCCTCGGCCTCTTCTAGCATTCTCTTATTGTTAACATAAATTTCATATCTAACCTTCAATTTTTCAGGGTATGCCAATGTAATTAACTCTGGAATTTCCAAACCCTTCAATTTACGCTCACCAATTTCGAAAAAAGCACATCCGATCTCATCCAATTGAGACAATTCTCTTTCAATAACCTCTCCCACTTTCACATTGCCCAGATAAGCTTCTTGCAATGTTATTTTTCCAGCACGGATATCTTGGTGAATCTTGTTCAATCCTTTAATCTCGTCCAAAAAATCAGACGACACAGCAATCTGTCCACCATCAGCCACAGCATTGACTCTTGACGTTCTATTAACCATTGGTCCAAAGTAATCCATTCTTCTTGTGACCACATCTAATTCATACACTGGAGAACCCCAGTGAATACCCATACGAACTGATATACCTCTGTAAATCATATTTTCATTGGAATCAGTAATTTCGCAGCAAGTTTCAGTATCTAATATTTCTGTTGGCCAGTCTGCCACTATCAATTGTTGTTGAACGTTGAAACACCATAATAAAGCCAGTGAAGGCGAAGGAAAAGAAACCATAAATGCATCACCTTCTGTCTTGACTTCATAACCTCCAACAAGTCTTAATTGTCGTCTCATGATTTGATTATGAATTTTGATTGCAGATCTCATAGCAACGGGATAGGTATCCCAGAGTAATGTTGAATTCTTAATATCAGTGAACACTAACGCAATTTCTCCTATAGGAGGGTCGATTTCATCTTCCAATCTTCTAAGGGTAGAATCTCCGGCTTGTTGGTTCCTATCTCTTCTCTTCTTTGCAGTAGGATTGTACATTTCTGAGCCATCCTTCAACATATTGCTATAAAGGTTATTGTTATTGGAATACTTCAGTCTCATTAAGTTATTTAATTGGTTGGATTTTTGATTTTCACCCAATGTAATAACCATGACATTAATCTTGTCTGTAGCTCCATAACAAATCGCATAATCTCTTAACTTTTGAGCTGCCCTCATTGGATCATCTTTTTCCTCTCTCAATATATCAACAGCCAATTCATATGTAATGTAATCCCATAATACTTTGGTACCAATGATTATCATATCATTAATTCCTCCACTGCCGCTTGAATTGGAGACTTCATATTCAGATACATCAGGACCAGAATGAGTATGAGGTAAATAGTTGAAGAACCCAACCCCTCTTGAAATAGGTAATTCTCCATCCAAAGCACCATCTCCCGAAACGTAACCTCCCAGTGCTCTGATCCTTTCGAATTCACTTCTATTGGTTGGATCATGCTTATTTGTCAATAAAACATGGTCACCATTATTTCTACACAATAAAGCTTCAATGTCACCAATATTTGCAGTGTATAATTTTTTATCTTTGATGTATACGACTGTAACAGATGCACCAGAAAAGCCATCGTCTCTAAGATCTAAAGACCTCAAAGATTCAAATTTTGTAGCTACAGGAGCAGCAGTTGATGGAGCACTTTCCGAGAGATTTTTCTGAGCCGATAAATAACCGTTAATTTCCTTATTCATTGACAAAAATGCTCTCCTTATAGCATCTTGAACAGTGTCGGTAGACTTTAACTTGTTCAATTCTTCAGTGAAATTTGGTACAAATACTGATTTAGCAACAGATGATATTCTGTGTCCCATTTGAGTTGAGCCTAACTTTCCATCCACAGAGAATATTAAAACTTCGTTTTCATTTCCTCTGAATTTTTGAATGAAAATATCTCTAGAAGAGACAATATCTCTCATACCCATAGAATCTGAAACACCGTACCCAATATTCTCTAATTCAGATGCAGTCGTCCTAATTCTCATTTCACTGTTTTGATCCGGTACTGATGAAGTAGTCAAGGTAACATCAATCAAACCTAAGACCTTCAAATTTTTTAGAACCAATAAACTATCAAAATCTTCTCCAGTTTCGGGATTCTTAATATGACTTTGCTTAATCTCGAATCTCTTGTTCCCACTAAAGTTCAAGTATTTCAATGCCTTGTTCCATTGCCAATTCCAATCATACGGCCAATTTGAGATATTGTATTTCAATTGGTTACTACCAACATCTAAAGTTTGTAAATTGGGGATTTTGCTCAACTCCGCAGGCAACGACACTAATTTATTGTTGTTTAAGTGAAGCAATCTTAATGATTTCATGTTCTCCAAATCATCGGTTGGTAAAGAAGTGAGTTCATTCCCTGAAAGGAAAATTTCCGCCAACTTAGTCATACGTCCAACTGCACCTTCAGGAATTTCTAAAAGGAAATTGTAGGAAAGGTTAAGTGACTTCAATTCAACCAAAAATGAAATAGATTCGAAGCATTCATCATTGAGACGATTATCAGCTAAAGTAAGAACCGTCAAGCTATCAGCAAGTGATTGTGACTGCGATGATAAGCCTACTCCCCCAGGTCCTGATTGTATGTAACCATCTGCTCCATCCAATTCATCCGAAGGTGTTCTAGGTGTACTAGCGCTTGAAGAAGTAGTCACACTACCTCTTCTTGAATCAGCAACTGGCCCACCTGTAGCTTCTGAAATTAGTGATTTAAAATTGATAGACAGAGAAATTCTCTTAGCAACGGATAATGGAGGCTTCGGAAAATTGGTTAACATGTTACTTGACACATTCAAAACTGTTAAGGATTTCAAATTCCAGATTTCATTAGGTAAGGACTGTAAGTTATTAGAATGTAAATCCAAAGACTGCAAAGATGTCAAATGACCGATGGTACTTGGCAACACTTGCAAGTTATTACCATAAAGAGACAAAAACGCCAATTTAGGTAAATCTCCCAACTCATCTGGTAATGTAACCAAATGGTTCTTATCCAATACTAATTTTTCAATGTTTGGAATCTTTTTAATGAATTCTGGAGGGACACTAGTAATCTTTGCCTTAGATAAATCTAATACAGTTAAAATAGGTAATAAATTTTCAAATTGTAAATCGGTAATTGGGTTTCTGTCAAAATGTAAAAGTCTCAAATTCTCCATTCTGTCACTGAAGCCCGAAATGTTATTCTTAGAAGCATAAGCAACTTCCAAGCTGGGTAAAGTACCAAGAACATCAATGTTAGATATCTGGTTGTATCTAATGTCCAATCTCTTCAACGACTTAAAATTTGTGAAAAATTCCGGTAAGGATTTTTCTAATTTGTTGGTACACAAATTTAACTTGGCCAAGTTTTGTAATTTACTGATAGAATCTGGTAATACAGATAAGTCGTTATACGACAAATCTAAATCAGCCAAGTTAATTAATTCACTGACAGCTTCAGGGTAACTATTAAAGTAATTTGAACTTAAGTTAAGACTGACCAAGTTCTTCAATTTTCCAAATGACTTGGGCAAAGTGCTCAATTGATTACTATTCAATTTTAAGTGGGTCAAGTTCTTCAAATGGTTACCAAATTTCGAAGGTAATTCATCTAAGAAATTCTTTTGCATATCTAATTGAGTTAACTTTTTAGCTTCCAAGAAATTCATTGGGAACTTGGAACAGCCATTTCTGGAAAAGATTATGGATGTCAAATTGTTACAAGACTGAATGAAATCCAAAGGAATGTAAATGGATGGATTATCTGCCACATTCAATTTTTCAATTTCGTAGGTATGTTGATGAAATATAATAGGAATATTCTTCAAATTTAATCCACTAATGTTGACCTCGACATAGTCCTTGGAAAGTATTGTTTCTTCTTCGTGTGTCAAATTTCTAAGATAAATATCCTCCAATACAAATTTACATACGAAAGATAAATCTTCTCTACCGATTTTATCTAAGTTATCGTTAATGGAGTATCCACTTAGTAAAAGCAAGCCCATTTGGATTTTGAGAGGCTTTTCAAAGGATTCCAAGACTTTTACACAATTTCCAATATGAACTGAAATTTGATAGTTGGCCACTGACTCCAAGAAAAACTTCCTTTGCACAATAGTCAACAATTCAGCTGTTGTAGTCTCAAGAGGGCATAAAATTGTGGTGAAAGTATTGTCCTGCTTGAAGATTCTTACAATGTGATTTGGTCCCTTGACTGGGAATGAATGGAGTACGTTATTAGCATTGGTATCAATCATACCAGGTTGTACGATGTGCGATAAGTGTCTTGAACCGTAGAGAACAGGTAAATTTGTCCTCGTTGTGGATATGGAGTTTGATGCTTCCTTGGCTTTCAGTTGGTTGTGGTGACGATGTTGGTGGTGATGGTGGTGATGATGGTGATGCTCATGCAGCTGTATCTTATTTTCGTCTATAATCTCAGTAGGTTCTTCACTTGAGTACAGAAAAGTTGACTCCGAAGAACAATGTGAGGCACCATCGTCGTCATCGTCTTCGCCATCCTTCAAATCATTAGCTTCTGCATTAGGATCCATGGGTTTGGCATCAAATTTAACATCCCAACTGTCCGGTGCCTTCCAGGCCGCCTTTCCTACCAGACTGTGTGCATTGTCAAACGCAAAGGCCAGGCTGGAGTGGGATGGTAAGAGCGGCTTCCGGCCGCCATTGGCTTCGGAACTCAAAGAAGTAGACGATTGTGTTCTGCCCGATCCCAATGCGGTGTCATCGTCATCACCCATGATATCAGTAATCAGAGGTCTCGTATTCGAGGACTTTGCCGAAATGTTGGGCAACTCATTGGAGTTGTTATTTCCAATAACGGGGGACTTAACAATCCCATGCATTTCATTCACGTCGAGATCAAACGTGCTTCCTATCTTTTCAGGAGCCTCTGGCACAGTCTCTGGGACAGTCATCTCCAGTACCAGGCCCGGCAGACGCAGCAGCAGATCCAGATTCCCAGATCCCAAAGATGGTTGAAGCAGATTTCGTGAGTGGTGAGACAGCAAGTTTAAGGTATCGTTATTATGGCCCACGCCTGAGGCGGATGACACCAGACCTCCTTGCAGAGCACCACCATGGTGATCTAAGGAAAGAGATGGAATCCTAAACTTATGCTTGTGAGATGCTGATGACGACGACCCGGTGGACGACGAGGTGCTTCTTCTCTGTGGGTTGAAGCTGAGCGAGGTGCCCGTGGTGCCTATGGACGACGACCTTGTTGAGTTCTGCAGCGACACAGGTATCGACAACGAAGACAGCCTGTGGTTGTTTGCTGCTGTGTCTTCGTGGTGGTCTGTAGAAGATCCCGCAGGGTTCTCCGAGTCACGCCTGCTAGAGTATATAAGCTTTCCCAAAAGAGACCCACTCTTCTTCTTGAACCTCGGCTTAATTGGCTGTGTCAACGGCGGCACATTCACCACACTCTTACCCCTGTGGTTAGCATGGAACCCCTTGTAGTTGTCCTTTAACTGCGAGTGCACTCCATCGTTGGAGTTGACCGAAGAAGTGGTCAGCATTGGCGTTTCCATCGAGGAGTTAGCTGCTACAATTGACAGACGGGGGCTGTAGAGGTTCTCTGGTGAGGTGTTGGACCTTCTTCCAGCAGTGTTTGGTCTGTTTAACCCATTGCCATTGCCATTGCCATCGCCATCGCCCATCTCACTACTACCGGCACCGCTCTCAGCGCTAGCCAGCTTTCGCAAGTAGTTACTCAACTGTTCGAGGTCAAGAGTCGAATTGGCCCCGCTCGATTCATTGTACGAGGTGTTGAAGTGAGGCTTTGTAGACGAAGAGCCCGACGAATTGTCTGCTTCATTGATTTCTGGAAGTGGTTTCGGCAGTCCTGCTCGGTCCACCTCCCCTCGCTTGTCGCTAGTGTAGCTCATGTTGGTGGGTGATAAAGGAGTCTCCGCCGGGTATGAAGTTGTAGGCTCAAGCTGGCCCGCAGCTGTGCTCATGTTTAGTTTCATGTTACTGCGTGACTTGTCACGTCTAAGAAAGCTCATCACTTGCTACAGAGATAGACTCTTGATGAGTGTTAACGTCCTTTGAAGATGAGTTACAATGACAGGTCGATAATTTTTGTCAATTTTTTTGTCAAATATATTTTTTCTTTGACCTAAAAGGAAGGACAGAAAATAAAATAAAAAAAAAAAAAAAAAAAAAATAAGACAAAACCAGAGTGCGAATTTAAAAGGGGAACTCTCTGGGGCCGGCTCCACCAGGTGAGGGAGAGAAAGAGGTGCTACGCTTGGTGTGTGTGCTCGGTAAGGTACTAGCTAAACTTCGCCTTTGTGTTAGGACCGGATGGTACTTGTGTCCCACTCGTGGATTTTGACTGTTGCACTTTGTGGGATAACTCCTCACCGGAAGCTAAGGGAAGACTGGCTAGCTCTGGCTAATGTGACAAAAATAGCCCAGCGGTATAGATTTCATGTACGGCGTGCATATAATCGAAAGATGGATCCGTGCGTGCATGCAGGAGAAAGTGAAGCCTGAAGCGGGTTATAAAGGAGGGGAGTGGGCAGCAAACCAAGAACAGTTCAGAGGTGGTGGTGGAAGGGAGCATTCCTTCGAGGAGGGGAGCACGATAAGGTTCGGTGCGTTGTGTGTATCTTCTAGATGTTTCGTTGGAAGTAGAATAAATCGAGGCACACTAGTACTAATGGTATTTCTAGTATGCTGAGGTATTCAATGGCATCAGATGGCGCCCCGGAACATGATCTGGACTGCAGAGGATCGTGCCTTCACCTCGCACCAGCAGTCTATAGATAGGAGAGGAGCGAGGTGCAAGTGAACTAGCGAAACGAACTAGAGTAAGAATCTGCAGGGCCCTACATAAAAGTCTAACTGCTTTGATGCGCGCACCGGTTCAATGTGCCAGTAGGTGGATCCCAGCGGAGACCCAGCACCCCAGTGTTTCATTCTAGAATACCCGCTGCGAACATTGGACGCAGGACCTCTAATGATAGATAGCTCCCAATTCCCCTAAGTTGGGCCAGATGCACCTAAGTTATTCCAAATGCATATCCGAATTTTGAGAGAGTGCGATAAGAAACTTCGTGCACCCAGCCCTCCATTCTTCTAGTGTAGTATTTTGTTTATTTACCAACTGTGGGGAGTATACCTGGAACATCGATGTGCAACCTATAAACGTAGACGGAATTATACTTACTGGCAAGGTAGTCAATTCCGTGTCTTGCATATAATTTAGTTCAAGAGAACGCGGAATTCAGAGCGGAATACCAATGTGGAAATTGGAACAGGCTTCCACCGATAAGAAGAAAATCGTCTGACGCCATAAGATACACGGTGTTATACCTATTTAAGTATCTAGCCACCGCAGCTTCGGAATATTGGTGCTTGCAGCTTGCTTTTTAAGTTCTTTTTTTTCGGAGCAGGTTTTTCTACGCTGTTAAATAGTCACCTAGGCTTCGGAGTGGGTGGATCATTTCTTATCGAATTCCGCGCGATAACAATTACATCAGCTCAGTTCAGTTCAGTTTATATTGATTCAAAGCCAGCTGTTGAAAAGTGGCATTCAGGTTTCAGAGCAGCTGTAGCACTCCCTATCGAGATTCTAACGTTATAGCCATAGCAGCTTAAAATATACTTCAGATCTAGCTGCGTACTACAACTTGGGGTAAGCATGTTGGCTGATATTCTCATAGGCGTTTCCATATTCATATCGGAAAGTCCAAAGACTTCCATTGCAATTGCGCTTGCTTGCGCTGGGGCTTACTACCTTGCGATATACCCGTTCTTTATTTCTCCGCTAAGAAGTATCCCAGGGCCCTATTTATTCCGTATAAGCAAGTTCCGTGCCTTGAATGGCCAGAGAACTAATAGGTGGATAAACACGGTGTATGATCTCCACAAAAAGTACGGAAATGTTGTTGTGATCTCACCGGAGGAGGTCAGCGTCAATGGAGACTTCAAGTACGTTCAAGATATCTACGTGAGAAACTTTCCCAAGCTGAAATTCTACGAAAACTTCAGGAATCATGGATTCAGAGATAATATCTTTGCATCTTTAGAGAACGACCGTCATTTGAAATATAAGAAGATCTTGATGCCGCTTTACCAGAAGAGCACTCTTTACTCGACAAGTAACTCTACCAGATCAATGTTAAGGGAAAAGGTTAGTCAGCTAGTAGATCAAGTGTACATTTCTTCGGTTACCGGAGAGAAACCAGACTACATTAACGCCAAGTCGGAACACAATGAGTTTGGTAAGGGCCATTTATTGAAAGATGATGGTGCCTGGCTCGATACTTCATCAAAGACAAATTTAGGAATCGATGTTTACTCTCTATTCGCAAGTCTTGCGATGGATGTAGTGCTGGCCTTCGAATTAGGAACTGAAAATGGAACTGACCTATTGTTACATCCTGAGGATAGACACATTATCGTTTCACATAGGTTACAGGCCGGTATGGGATTCTGGACGACCTTAATGCCCAGATGGTGGGATTGGGCTGCCACCAAGGAAATCTTGGAGGCTTCTGCAACCGTAGAGTCATGGCAAATGGAATTGTATGCAAACGCAGAGAAGGCCGAGACAAAGAGAAGCGACGATGATGAAAAGTACACGAATCTATGTTCGTTGGCCACTCTAAAGAAGAATGGGTTCTTTGGCAAGGATGCGTACAGTTTTTTGAGTGATAATATTTTTGCCGGGCACGAGACGACTGCCATTCAATTGGCTTACTTAACTTATGAGTTATCACGTCCCAGCAATGCACACATACAAGCTAGACTTGTAAAAGAGTTGAAAGATACATTTGGAGAGAAATCTGGAGACTCTTACGATATTATTGATGATTTAGAAACGGTCGAAAGCCTAAAATTTCTTGATGCTATATTTCAAGAAAATTCCAGAATTCATACTTCCATTCCTGGATCTGAACCAAGGGTAACAAGTAAAGCATATCCAGTTGTAGATGAGAAGAAGGGGACCTCCTTGGTTATACCTGAAGGTACAGTGATATCATGCCAACCGTACGCTGTCCACAGACAGGAGAGCGTATTTCCTAACCCCAATTGTTTTATCCCCGAGAGATGGTTGCAGTTCGAACAGGAGTCAGATTTTGATTACAAACAGAGAATGATAGCTCAGCAAAAATACATGATGCCTTTCGGTAAGGGAATTAGAATGTGTTTGGGAATGAATTTGGCGGTTATTGAGATGAAATTGGCAATTGCAAATCTTTACTACAATTTCCACTCAGAGATTAGTCCAGACTGGTGTACTATTACGCCAGCAAATGGAAGCAAGGTTGGAGATAAAGATACTGCAGCAAACCCAATTGAAGTTGGTGGTTGGAAAGCTGGCGCAAACGCTACTGACGAAGAAAAAATGTGTATGGTGGACTCTTACACAACGAGGCCACTCAATGACGAGGTGTGGTTGAGGTGGTTCAAAAATTGAAGAAAAGCAGCCTTGTTGAGTTTTCTGGAACCAAAAAAATCCTTAAAGCCAAAAATAAACAAAATTGTTGTCTGTTTGCCATCATTGTAGTATATTCGAAACTTCTAGTTCATCGTAATTGAATAACAGTTGTATACCTTTGGTCTATAGTTGGCAGCTCCAACAAAAGAATTAGTTCGGGTGTGCAGGTGTTAACTGAAAAACTAATTTACTATCTACTAAAGTAACGTAAATAGATATCCATTGTAAATATTATGGCCCTAATTCTCAGATATATCAGAAATGAGGTAGACAGTAATCTGTATAACCTAAATTTATATGCCAAAGATTGGGTTACACTACACCCTTCGTAATTGAAATGTTTTTGGGATATTTTAACCGTGATTTTCCAAAGCCACCAACGACATATGTTCTATGGAAACGAAAGTCGATGAGATGAACTTGTATAAGGACTATATAGTAACAAAAATAACATTAGTGAAAAAGTTGCATTTTACTTGAGATATACCTGTACGCCCAGAGCTTACTTTGGTGTATGCATGGCTCTTCTCGTCTATACTTTTATGGTTGACGCATTTACAATTGAGATTTCCAATTTTGGTACCGAAAATCAGCCAAGCAGGAAATTCAAACACACATTCAGTCTATAATCGGCGCGTTTAATGTGAAAAGCTTCAACGTAGTCAGGTTGCGAAGTTTGCATTTCAGAAAAGAATAGTATCGTCGTCAAAAGGTGAGCTTTTATCTATGACCGTACGAGAAATACATAAACAGAGTTCCACATATTGTTCTATATATGCTTGCAAAAATATTTTTCGTTCCCCTTCTCCTTTGGGACTAATAGCATGCATTAAAATAATGCATATGTGCTTCGTATATATTTTTGGGGAGGAAGAGTACGCACAGAGACATATCGGTAAGTATATTGAAGAAAATGAAAACACTAGACGCATGGGAGGTAATACCCATCTTAAGTGTTGTTTTACGAACTTTAATGAAACATTCCGATACTAGATCAACCTAACGGCAGCTCCAGATAATATAAAAACATGAAAAATGGTTTAATTCGCTGGTATACGAGATTTGCGCTAGACTATAAGTAGTCCTTCTTTGGCCTAAGTATTCCTTCGCAACAGGTTCCACTTTGCTCCTACCAAGGCAAACGTAAGTTACTTTACTTCCTTTTGCTTCCCGCATCCATTTAGAAATAACATTACCTTATTACGTAGCATTGCCTGCATCGACATTGTCGTAAATCAATTTCAACAGCTATCCCGCAAGCCAATAAGTACGGAGGATAAAAAAAGCCTAAACGTGGGAAAATAAAAAATATTCATAAAACTAAAGAAGAAATGAACGGTAGTAAACCCAAACACAATATGGCGAAATGATAGTCGTCAACTGTAGATAGACACACATAACACCATTCAAGACTAACCCCAACGCTTCAACAGGCAAAGATGCGTACAATATTTCACTAGATTTTTCCCCTTTTGAACCTCTAGGCGAGGACGCGCATGATACGAAAACGGACATCATATTAGATGCGTCAAAGGGCACAGGCTAAACCAACTAAATCTCCTTGCCCCACTATTCTTTTGTTCAACTACTGCGTAGTGCAAAAATGAATTAAGGGAAATAGAAAAGCTTATATTTTTGAGGAGATCAATCCAGATTGGCTGAAATTGGAAAACAGGGCTTTGGGCATTGATAGTGAGTGCTATTCCACACTGATAATATACCGCTACATATTTTTTAAAAAAAGTTGAGCAAAGGGTTAAGCGAGAGGGACTGATGAGGGTGGTGGTCTGGGAAAATACGTCAAGATAAATCTGTCCATAAAGAGTTAGGGAGGGTCCGGTACGCATATGTTGGTATCTTTCGCAGCTCAAGTACAACTAGTACTATCTCTTCTATTTTTTTTTTTGCCCCAGCCTTCTCTCCTTCTAAACTGTGTACTTAGGCTCTATTGGGGGTCTGCGCGGCGAAGGTTAACAAAAATCCCCGACTATATTCTTCGCACTTTAAAATGTCAATCTCCGCCTCAAAGGCGAGTTTATACGTTTTCGGTACATGTATGATAATTTTTCAAAAAATCCTCGAAATTGTGTAATAAATCAACATCTCTAACTCAGTTAACGTACACGTATATATATAATTGAAAATTTTCATTGATTTTGAAATTTCTTCTTTAACCTTAATCTTAGTTTCTTGAGTAGTTTCTTCCTTTTTTTTTTTTTTGGTCTAGATTAAACAATAAGTTTTGTCGGCACAAAAGTAAAATTTTCAGGAAATTTTGACGAGGTTTTTACTTAAAACGTTCGAGTTTTTCAATTCTACAGGGCACAACCTCCTACTTCCACCTAAGTCGATTGAATAATTTTTAAACGTTGTTCAGTTTCTTAGTGTTTTTTTTTTTTTTTCAGCTTAACTTGAAGTTTTTGAATAAGAAGACCGTACCGATAAGATGGCCGATTCATCTAGAACCATTAATCACAAGCTTAATGATTTGTTAAGTAAAAGTATGTATAACGGATAGATAAGGGCAGATGAACAATTTTTGATTTCCACCACTTTTGGGAAAATTGATTGACGTGTAAATTTATGGGAATTAGCGAAGAAGTAGCACGAAAATGAGGAAAATGGCGAAGAACACGTAAATTGAGCCAGATATTGGATTTCGGATCGAAAACTAGTATCAGGGGAAGAAACGAGCGGTTAATAGTGCATTACTAGATCGCTGTGTGGTTATATCTTTAGTCATAATTTTTTGAACTGGGGTTCCTAGCATTATTTTTGTTTAAGTTCCATTGGCTGAAAAACTTAGTATCTCAGCATTTTCGTTTTTTTGTATGAGGGCAGTATGTGGGCCCAATCTGTTCTCCTTACTCATCTTGTATACTAACATAACCTTATAGACAATATCTCCAAAAATAAGCTCGACGCGCCAACTGCGATCAATTATGCAACAGTCCTCAAAACAAACATTCTCGGGAAGGATAAGCAGGAAAAAGTGAATCTGATTGTCGTTTTGGCTAAGTTGCTTGACTGTATAGTTGGCGGAGATGCCGTTCTGAACGATTTTACCAGAGTTCTTGATCACACTTTGTTCTCTACCCTCTTCTCTATCGTTTCGCCTAATATGTCTACCGAAACGTATAAGGCCATTTTGAAAATTGCCGTGATATTGATTTCCGGCACTATTTTCAAAACGAGAGACGATGAGAACATGTCAGTGTCAATTGACAAGTATTTACCATTGTATGAATGTTTAATTGAATACTTAGATGTTTTGGATATTATGACTCAAAAATTATATTTGCAAGATAACAAGATCACTTACAATTCTATAAAATTGGTGACTGATTTAATTAACAAGGCATTGAAGCACGAATATAACGGTATTATCACCTTGGCTGGTAGATTGAAGCATGTTGCCTTTTTCTCCACAGTTGGTAACTTAATTGATACCGATGACAGAAGTATTTTAGACGGAATACTTCTTTTGAAAATTTCATACTACAACTTAAACGATTTCCTCTCTAAGACACACTTTGATTTATCGATTAAATCGCATCAAGTTATGTTGAATAACTTATTCATCTTTTTGGAAATTTCTCTTAACGAATTCGGTACCGTGGCAACCACAGAAGAGTACGTTAAGGCCGGTTTCACGGCAGATCCTAGGAAGTTTGTAGTTGATAATTTTACCGTTTTGTTAGCTATGGATTTGAAGATTTTCCTTAAGGACCCAAATATCACTTTCAAAAAGAGATTCCACGAAGAGTTAATGATGAGTAACCATAATAGAACTTTCCCCTTGTATTTATTCATCGGTAAAGTTACTGACTTGTGGATCAAAGTTTTCCATCAAACAGAAGAACATCCAGGTATTTATGAAAATATTTTAAGTTGGGAATTGATGATTTACTATACTATGAATAACTGTCTTATATTATGGCAGGATACAAGGGCTCAATTGGAAGATTCAAATGACGTTGACAGAATTTTGCAATTGTTAGAAAGTCAAATTGATAACGTTGAAAGTGATATGATTTCCGGAAAGAAAACTGTTGAAGAATGTTTAGACATAACCAACCATTCCTCTTCTTACGAGTTAAGACATAGACAAATAATGAAATTGAAGCAAGAACACGAGAGATTATGGAAATCTCAATTCAATGAATTTAACAGAGACTTAAACCAAGAAGTTATGGATTTTGTTTGTGAACAGAGAGTAATTCAATTGTTAAAGGGATCTTGGGTCCACACTGAAAGTCACGGTGAACAGATGTTGAAAGTGAATTCCATGACAAACTTCAAACTGCAAAATGCTAATAAGTACTACTTCATAACTTTATCTCCAAATAGAAAGTACGTTTACTACAAAGAGTACAATGAGAAAACTTTAGTAAATCCGTCATACGAAGAGTTGGAAAATCAATCTATTAGATTAATGGATATTGTTGATTTTAGAAGTACCAAGTTAGGAGACCACTTAGGTGGTTCGGGTGCTCTGTCTACCAATGGGTCAACCAGTAATGGCAATGGACTGGCTAATGGGGGATTCGGAAGTGGATTAAACCACCATGCAGCTGTCAGCGGTGTTGCAGAGGCTAAACCTCAACAAGTAGTCACCGTAAAGGGAACAATTTCATATGAAAAGATTACCCTCATAGGAGACAATAACAGGAAACTTTTATCCTTCTACACCGACACGGAGGTCAATAAGTACGTCTGGCTTGATGGGTTAAAGATGTTGAAGGGGATGATCAAACCCGGTCAACTTTCTGACGAGACTGAAAAGCAAATTCAGTCATTGGTTGATATCAGAAGAAATGCCCAATTGTTAAGTCTTGAAGATCAAAAAATTGGAGGAGAATTGAACTTCGATACCAAGCTATTGGAAGATTCTGAAGACGATGACGATGAAGAGGAGTTCTACGACTTGGATGAGTTGGTTAGTGTGACAACAGATGGGTTTTACTATAAGTAAGTTGAAGACGAATAAGAGATGAAGGAGAGAAATGAAAAGCAACAAAAAGGAAAAAAAAAGACACAAACAAAGCAAACGTAAACAAGATGAAGCAAATTAATCTCTTCTTGGTTATTGGTATATATAGTATACATAGGTATTAAGCGAAAGAGATAACTAATATATAAGTCAGGGAATTATGTTAATAATCAAACGTCACTGTAGGTGGAAGTATAAGGTTGATATGAGGTCACGAGCTAAATATCACGTGCCACAGTACGTACTCGGATTTTTTTTTTTTTTTTTTTGGGGCTCAATTTTTCACTCATCTCATCTCAAAAGAGAAGAGAGAGATGCCTCTAAGTTTGGTAGGATTGTAGACTTGATTCAGCAGTCTTATAGATATTTGTAGTAAGGAATGGCAAGGAAGATAACCAAGTCTAGTAAGAAGGCAACCAAGCCAAAAGAAGACTTTGTTTTGACCATTGATAGTGATTCTGAGAATGAGCAAGTGGTTCCTGATTTAGATGAAGACTCAGATGTAGAGGAAGACGCAAAGGTTGAAGTAAAAGTCGAAAAGAAGAAGAAAAATGGTAAGAAAAATAAGAAGCAATTGCCAGAGAATGCTACCCAAGAAATAGAAGAACACGAAGATCTTAATCCCGACTTCAAATTCACCGTGGACGACATGGAAACCACCACTTTTGAGGGATGGGATTTCAATACCACATCCAATGAGAGTGAGGGAGTTCAACAGGCGAGAAAGGATGTTGATTTGGACGGAATTTTGAGAAGAAAGGGTGGTTTGGTGAATATTGCAGGTGGTAAGGCAGCGGAAGAGGAAGAGCAAGAGGAAGAAGAGGAAGAAGAAGAAGAAGAAGAAGAAGAGGAAGGAGAAGAGGAAAGAGAACAAGGAAGTGGAGAAGACGATGAGTTAGCATTAGACGGGTTTGGAATGGGAGCCGAAGAAGAAGACGAAGAAGATGATGCAAGCGCCGAAGAGGCTGAAGAAGAAGAAGAAGGTGTAGATGCAGACATGGATGAAGAATACCCAGCTTCAGACTTAGAAGAAAAAGAAAACGATGAAGACACTGCAGAACAAATGGCAGAGTTCTATGCTGATGAGGAAGAGGCCAAGACTGCCAAAGAACAGGCACACAAAACTTTCCAAACATTACAATTATCCAGACCTGTATTGAAGGGTTTAGCCCAGTTGGGATACTCCAAGCCGTCACCAATTCAATCGGCATCCATCCCCATCTCTTTACTTGGTAAGGATATAGTTGCCGGAGCCCAAACAGGTTCCGGGAAGACTGCTGCATACATGATTCCTATCATTGAAAGATTATTATATAAACCAGCAAAGATCTCGTCTACCAGAGTGGTTGTCTTGACTCCTACCAGAGAATTGTCCATTCAAGTGTGTGATGTTGGTAAGAAAATTGGAAGATTCGTCAACAACTTGAGTTTTGGATTAGCAGTTGGTGGTTTGAATTTGAGACAACAAGAGCAGCAGTTGAAGACCAGACCAGATATTGTCATTGCTACCCCTGGTAGACTTATTGACCATATTAGAAACTCGCCTAGTTTCAATTTAGAGTCATTGGAAGTTCTTGTTATCGATGAAGCCGATAGAATGTTGGACGAGGGTTTCCAGGCTGAATTGACTGAAATCTTGTCCTTGATCCCTAAGCATAAGAGACAAACCATGTTGTTTTCTGCAACTATGAACACCAAGATTCAAGATTTGATTCAATTGTCTTTGCAAAAGCCAGTGAGAATCATGATTGATCCTCCCAAGACAGCAGCAACTAAATTAGTACAAGAGTTTGTTCGTATTAGAAAGAGAGAGCATTTGAAGCCAGCATTATTATTCCAATTGTTGAAGCATGTTGATCCTAAGCAACAGAACAGAATAGTTGTCTTCGTAGCTAGAAAGGAAACTGCCCACAAGTTAAGAATTGTCTTAGGTCTTTTGGGTATGAAGGTTTCTGAATTGCATGGTTCTTTAACACAAGAACAACGTCTTCAGAGTGTTAGTGAATTCAAAAGTTTGACTGTTCCAGTATTGATTTGTACTGATTTAGCTGCAAGAGGGTTGGATATTCCAAAGATTGAGATCGTTATCAACTACGACATGCCAAAGAGTCACGAAGTATACTTGCATAGAGTTGGTAGAACTGCCAGAGCTGGTAGAGAGGGTAAATCCATTACATTTGTAGGAGAATCTACTCAAGACAGAAACATCGTCAAGGATGCCATCAAATCTTTAAGTGAAGGAGATACCGGTAACAAGGCAATTTCCAGAAACGTCGACTGGAAGGATGTTGAAGAATTGAATAAAATCGTCGAATCAAAGACTGAAGTTATTCAAGAGGTTTTAGATGAAGAAGCTTCCGCTAAAGAAATCTTACAAGCAGAAATGGAATTAACCAAGGCAAACAACATGATGAAACACACCAAGGAGATTTCTCTGAGACCAAGAAGAACCTGGTTTGAAACTGAGAAGGAGAAGAAGGCCCACAAGACTCCAGTTATGCAAGAATTGACGAAGCACGGAAAGAAGGTGAATTCTAGAAAGAGAAAGGCAAATGAAGTCAAGAAGGAGCTGGGTGAAAGGGCATATAAAAAGACTAGAGTCGATAGAATGAGTAAACCGCAACCAACCAAGAAGAAGGGAAAGGGAAAGAAATAAAAGCGGTGAAGAAAGAGCCAAAATGAAAAAAGGAAGAGGAAGTTTTCATAAAATATATTGAAGCAATGGAAGGTTAGCATGTATAATAGAAATAGACATATCCCATACAAAAATATGCGTAGAAAAACTATGACAAGTAAAATAAAAGCAAACGGAGAGTATGGTCATGGGGCGCATACTTCCGAGATATGAAATTGTCATATCCCATACAAGACTAGGAACATTGAACCCCCCTAGAATATAGCAGTGGAGTTAGAGAGGAGGGCCCCTAAGGCGCATACTTCGGGGCTATAACATGTGCAACCAACCACGTGACCTCTGGGTGCCATATGCGTATCGGTGAAATAAAAATAGTCCAGTGGATTGTTTCTACAACAAGCAAAAGCAAAGGCAAACGGCATCAAACAGTACTCATATATAAGGCTGATGGTATTCAATAGTGGCTACAAGCTCCTTAGTGGAGTCGTATCTTCGGACATAACGAATCCTTCAAAGTTATTATTTCAAATAGTAATCCTACAATGCTTCTACTACTTGACTGCATTAGTTATATTCTACTTGGTGTCCTCGCTAAATGGTTACAACTTTAAGATCGACTGGATCTTTCTGTGGGAACTAATTTCGCCGGAAAATGCAATGGGGTTGACATTGTTCATATTGTGGTTGTTTGACTCCTTGCTATGCGTGGCATTTGTAACCATTATAGTAGGTAGATCCAAGTTGGCATGGGACTTTGCCATAACTGTTCACATCATTAATTTAATCGTGGTTTGGTTATATACAGGAAAATTCCCAACGTCTACCTTGTGGTGGTGTTTGCAGGTTTTCAGTGGAGTAATACTAGTTACGTTGTCGACCTATATGACGAGATGGAAGGAATTGAGAACTACGTTCTTCGATAATATGCTCGACCAACAAGAAAGAGGAGAGGTTCCTCAACCACCAATTGAAATGAACGATATGGGCAGCGGAAACGCATCTTCCAAATAGGAAATATTTTAAAAAGAGTCGCATATTTATTATTCAGAGAGATATAAGCTAAGTTCAATTATTTAAAGTCATAAGTTAATTTATGTTTGTAGTCGGTTACAAACGCACAATTTCCCATATCTAAATCACCCTTGGCGAACTTGGATGTAGGAGAGATGTCAAAGTCAAAGATATCCATAGGGAGTCCGATGGTGGTACAAGCATTGGGGATATCTACTACTCCTGCAACATGGCCCTCAATGGGCGCAGTACTCAATAGTAAGTAAATCTGATAGTCATTATAACCAAATCTTCTCAAATATTCTATAGCCCTAATACAAGCCTGTCTGTAAGCAGTTGTTGTGCAGAGGAAGTGCTGTTTTCCTACTTCATCGACAGAGAATCCCTCGAATGTAAGATACCGAGACGGACCATATTGATTTGGAACATCTCCTGCAATGAACATAGGTGATTTTAGTGATAGCTTGGAAACTCCATCTTTAATAATAGAGGTTTTTATAGTGATCACCCCAGGCATTTCCACAGCTCCACAGAATGAGATTTCTCCATCACCCTGTGAAAAGTGCAAATCACCAACGGAAAGTTTTGCGCCCTTCACATGTACTGGGAAAAATGCCTTAGAGCCCCTAGAAAGGTTTTTAATGTCACAATTTCCTCCGTGTTCGGGCCTACCAGGAATTGTTCTTGCACCTTCTTTGGCTATCTTAGCCGCAATATCACCTGTAGCCAGGCCCGGCAAGACATTTCTAGGTTCAGGCAATTGAGCTACTGTGGTTCCATGTAAGTGCAGTTCATTGACCACCAATTCAGTTTCACGTCTGTTCCACTCATCTAAAATTTCTTGCGAAGGAGCGGTGCCCATAATTCCTGGGTGGATCAATCCGGTAAACCTGACATGTGGAAGATGTCTCGACGTGCAATGGATACCTTCAAAATCGAAAATAGCCTTGGCAGCCTCAGGGTAGAACCTCTCAAGGAAACCACCTCCATTTTCTTTGTTAAATACTCCACAATAGCCCCAAGGTTGTCTTTCCAAGGGTTGAACGTCCTTTATTTCAACCACCAAGCAATCGCCAGGCTCAGCACCCTCAATTTCAAAGGGTCCCGATAAGTAATGGATTTTGGTTAGATCAACATTTCTAATATCATCAGCATTGTCTGTATTTTTAATTTGATTTCCTGTCCACTCTAAACATTCGATTTTGACCGTTTCACCTGGGGCAATTTTTGCTGAAGATGGGATGTCAGGGTGCCATCTATTGTGCAATTGCTTTTGCTCACCACCAGGAATAGTCAAATCTACTTTAGTTGCGTATCTAATTGGTCCAATTGCCATTTTCTGACTACGATAATGTATATCAACAATAACTAAAGACTTATTTCAATTTGTTAAAAATTCTGCTGGAATGGCGTGGGAGATAATCATGTTTCAAAAGGTTGTTTTCCGACGAATTTAGAGATAAGCACTTTTTATGCAACCCTACTAAAGATTACGCACGGTTTGATTACATGCATATCTGACTTCGAGTATTTGGGTTCCATGCCTGAAAAAAAAATTTTGCTTTAAAAATATCTTCCCCTTGCAGGATGCTTAATCATAAACGGAAGAGAGGAGAAAGCAAAGTAAGTTTATTCTAGAGGATGAAACTAGGCTAAGAGAAAAGAAAGGTAACACCTTCTCGTCTCGTCTTCTTGTGCAGTCTTCTATAGATCATTCTATTGTTAAGTTCATCTCTCTCCGATCCCCTCACAGCACCTGTATGTCACATGCTACGAAATTCTGAAGGTACATCTATATATTTAGAAAGACTATCCAACTTATAATCGTTCATTGTACCTCTTCAATTAATCTACATATTGTGATGAATCAGTTTACTGTTAAACTTTTCAATGGAAAAAGAACCTTTACTACGCTTTCAAGTTTGTCGGATGGCGACATTTTGAAAAGAGAATACACCTCTGTCATATTCCTCTTGCATGGGTTCCCAGATGATAATACGTCATACAACGGAGTATGGCCGACTTTAGCTAAGGATTTCCCTCAGTCACTTATACTTTCCCCAATGATGAGAGGCTATGAACAGTCGAGTCAAGGTAAAGACTCTGAGTACTCAATTTCAGATCTCTCGAAGGATATTTATGCCTGGATAAACCAAGTTGTTCCGCCTGAAAAAAGAAGTACCATACCCGTTCATCTTGTTGGACATGATTGGGGTGCAATTGCCGTATTTAGGGCCTCCGCAGATTACCCTGACTTGATAGCTTCTGCTTCCACATTAGCTATTCCCTATCTTGCAAATATCCCTCCATATGAGTTGATTTGGAAAGTTCCCGAGCAACTTTATAATTCGAGCTATATGGTTACAATGCAGCTTTCAATTCTATATAAGTCTGCTTTAACTAACGTCGCTGGCTCGAATAGCTACTTAGACAATTTGTGGAGGTATTGGTCTCCAACATGGAATTTTTCTCCAAAAGACATTGCAGATCTTAAAAATACAATTACACAACCAGGTGTAGCCGATTCAATTACAGGTTACTACAGATGTGTCTTCAATCCTTTTAATTTAAGACAGTTGAAATGGAGAGTTGATTTTAATAAAGTCCCTACTTTAATTCTAGGCGGAGAGAAAGATGGATGTATGAGTAAAAAGTTATACAATATTGAAATGGAAAAATTTAAGAATACGGCCAATGTAAAAGTACAACTATTGTCGAACTTGGGTCACTTCTTGCAAAGAGAAGACCCCCAAAAGGTTGGGGAGGTAATTTCTGATTGGATTAAAAATCATTGAACTCGGATAAATAGGCAATAAAATAGAAATATGAAATATTAAACTTTTTATATTATGCAGTTGTAAATTGTAACCATGGCCACATTTTGTACTTTTCAATTATTCAGAGACTTAAAGTCATTAGTTTTTTTCAAGATGAAATTTCATTTGACCGAGAATTGCAATAGTTGCCGTTTTAACGTGAGTGTTGATGCAGGAGACACTTTGTCGAGTTGAAAGAAATTTATTGACAAATATTTTTTACTCGAAAAGTGGCCCAACCAGCATCTTGATGAGGACTGCGTCATTTTTTCCCACTTCAATTTCAACGGGAAACGGTTTCATTGAAGTGTTAATACAAAGATATAAAATTTTATACTATTATACCACCGATTCCATTTCTCTTCAGGCTCCACTGACAAAAGAAAATTCCTGGCTAACACGTTTGACTATTATTGGAGGTCGAAAGGTGAATCACTTTAACTTTTGAGTTCGTATAGCTCGCAGGTTTCTATGCATGCATGCATAAAGCTCGGATTTTGCAGCACTTTCAATAAAGGCAGGTAGGGTATTAGGGTTGCTAAGCACGTAACCGAGTATTATGGATAAAGTATTAAGCTTACTCTATTCCTACACATCGACAAGTCGATTTCATAGCAATCGGCATATATTTCTCTTCAATTTCAACTCTTGCCCACAGTTTGGCAAGACAACGCCGGCATTACTTTCTCATTTTATTCGATTTCCGTGAATCATATATGAAATGGGTAATTCTTCATCTTGATATGGGCTCTCTCAAAAGGAATAAAATTGTTTTGTTTATGAGAAGAATTGAGCTTCAATACTAAGAACAATGGTACAATTATTATCGATGACTCTAATAATGGCATTGTTCATCCGTTCCATGATGCTAATATCATATTTTTAATCACAATGAAATACTTCTAACCTTCTGTATCGGTGTTCGAATAATTCTCATTGTTGGTGAATATTTCTGTACATGATGCATGTATAGTTACCTTCCGTTGTCTATTCAAATAAGGTATAATTGTTTCTTTAATTTCAAATTATTTTTTTTAGTTCAGTTTACCCAATTGTTGCTTTGAGCTTGGGGTATATAAATGGCATATTGTTCCTGAAGTAATACCAGTCTGAGAAGTTTTCCTTCTATATTAATCTCATATTTACTTACTATAATGCAATTTCCTAAGCTATTCGTCTCTGTGCTTCCTCTATTATCCCTTGTCAATTCAATTCCTGTCGAGGGTATTACGAAAAGGGCAAATAAAGTCTATGGCGTTGAGTTCAGTGTTAACAGGACTCTGGACCTGTCTTTGTCTAAGAGAGCAGGCTCACCTTTGCCAGATGATATTACTGGAGAAGGTACTTATTACAAAGCATATTTCTTATTTGGATCCGAAAAACTGAAAATAGGTGTCACTATTGATACTGGGTCTTCCGATTTATGGGTACCAAATACGAACGCATCGACTGGGCAACAGTATGGAGTATATGATCCTTCAGGATCTTCCACTTTTAAGGACACCGGCTACCCTTTTAAAATTACTTATGCTGATGGGACGGCTTCAACTGGTGAATATGTGACTGATTCATTGGCATTTGCCGATGGTTCTGGCGCTATTTCCAACTTTCAATTTGGAAGTGTTGGTGACACGACTGTTAGCACCGGAGGGGTTCTTGGTCTTTCCGTCAAGGGTCTCGAACAAGTAGGAAGCAGCCCTCAGTATAACAACTTACCCCTTGCGTTACAATCCGCAGGATTGATTAGCCACGCATCGTATTCCGTGTACTTCAGTAGTGCAGAAGCAACTTCCGGTACACTTCTTTTTGGTGGAATGGACTCATCAAAGTATGATGGCAATACTATGGCACCTTTCACCTTCAGCGGAAACGCAGTAACCGTTCCATTGGACAAATTTTCAATAAATGGAACATCCACAAGCGTATCTTCCGCCATGATATTAGATACTGGTTCCACATACTCCTTTTTACCTACGGATGCTCACAGTGCTCTAGTTAAACAACTAGGTGGAGATGGATCAGTCACAAATGGTTACAGTATTGTCAACTGCAATCCTACTGGAAACCTTTCCTATACATTCACATCTAGTTGGCCAGATACCACCCTCACCATAGATATTCCACTTTCAGAACTTGTTAAAGGAGAGACAGAAAATTGTTACTTGACGACGAAGCCAGGCATGAGCATATTAGGAGATGACTTCTTAAGGCACGTATATTTAGGAGTGAATATCGAATCGAGTTACGTCTGGCTTGCAAAACCACTCTATAATACAACTCCCGCAATTACTTCATTTGTTCTTTGGGGAATTGTTTTTAAATCTTAGTGTGCTCTCATAAAATCTGCAAAAAATAAATGATGTTTCAAGTTTAGTCTCATTTAATATCTTGTAAGAATTCTTCCCTCAAAATATATAAGATCTAAATAGCAGTACCAAGGGGCATAAAGTCGAATATTCGACTGAATTATTCCTTTTGCTAATGTACTTTTGCTGTCATATGCAACATAGAATTTTCTAGAAATGTCATGAGCAGCTACTCATTGCTTTGGTTTGAGTAAGCTGGATTTTTTTGATCTGAATCACTTCCATCGCATTGGCTCGTAAAATATGCACAATTATTTTGAGTACATCGATTAGCTTTCTGTACTTGTTGCACCCACCACATATTAAAAAAATACTATTATCTTACCTTGTTCTGTTACCAACCGTTTCATCTTGTCTGGCTATAACAAGAAGGGAAGTCTTTATCTGATTTTAGTTGTATCGTATTCTTGTTTTGATATATCGAGGATGAGCTTGATCAGTTATCACTGTTTCTCAAGGTAAGACAGACGTATATCCTCATATTCCAGTTGTTTCACCATTCATTAAAATCTAATTGCATAGTAGAATTATCATATTTCTCCTACTCTCTGCTTTCTATGGTAAAGGTATCTACACTGACGTCAAGATAATGTTGCATTGCTAAAAAGTTGGACGAAATTAAATGTAAAGCGAAAATATAATTGAAGAAATGAATTCATCAGGATATTAAAAGAAAAAATCTAAATTTGATTTAATTGATACACAATAATTTTATCTCAGCGAGACTAAGTTTCCACCAAATAAGACATCAATAATCAGGTATAACCAAGTATGTTCGTACGAGACGAGCGAATGTTGATCTGTGTGTAGGTATAATAATAGATATAAGCAACTTCAAGGATAACTGGAAATTAAGCGGCAGAGGGTGATGCCGAATGTGTTTCCGTTGTAGTATATTCCCCAGTCCAAGTAGTAGTGATAGTAACAGTAACATGATTTATTGTAGTAGTGATAGTACCAGTGCTGGAGGAGGTGCCAATTCTAGTAGTAGTAGTACAGCCGGTACTGGAAGCTTTACCAATTTTAGTAGAAGTAGTACACTTGGTACTGGAGGTTTTACCAATTTTAGTAGAAGTAGTACACTTGGTACTGGTGGTTTTACCTTTTTTAGTAGAAGTAGTACAACTGGATGGAATTTCCACAATAACTGTATCGGTACCACCATGGGTTTGAGTTTTAGTGACAGTAGAAGTAGCCTTTCCTCCTGGAACTGTAGAAGTGATAGTTTTAGTAGGGTTTGGACTCGATGTACTCGATGCACAAGCTGGTGGATTTGGGATCGCTGGACAAGCTTTGCAAGTACTTGGTCTAGCTGATGAAGGAGGAGCACCAGAGTACAACAATCCAAAGTTAGTATTACTTAACTTACAACTACCAGAACCATAATCAGCTGCACCAATTCTCATCTTTGTAGAATCATATCCGGTACCAATTACAATATAATACGTATAACTTCCAACTACTATAGATAAGGTGTCTCCACTGTATGTGAAACTCTTGATTTTACAATTAAACCCAATAACGTTATTGTTTCCCCATCCAGCTACGTGGAATCTTTGAGAAGGTTTATAGTTATCAATTCTCAAACTTGAAGAACTTGAACTGAGAAGGAATGTATGAGCCTCAGAAATTGTGTACAAATGTGAATTAGTAATATGAAAATTACTGTTAATTCCAATATCAAAACAACCACTTCCAGATATGGAGGAGTATTGATCATAAATGTTCTGTTGAAGACAGACAGTACCGTCATTTGTGATGGAGCCACCGTCTTTTCCCAAACGACAAGTCCCACCAGTACGTGTTCCAGATTGGTAAAGAGTAATGGTTCCCAGATTATAAAAATAGTTAGTAGGTCTAATATTCATAGTTGAACCACCAGTATTACCAATCCCTGCGAGCCACATATCCCCATAGTTATAGAAATAAGCTCCCTGCCACAGGAATGTTGGAGCCGAAGTACCGTTAAGATGATTAAGTACTACTTCACCATAGTTTTTATAAGTTCCTGAACCAATTAAGTCGCAAGTAATACCTGAGTGCTTTTGTTTATCACTAATGTAAAGTGTACCGTAAACGAATAAATCTTTTAAAAAGTTATGAGTATAACCTGAGTCGATTGCTAAAAAATCACCGGCATTGATAGTGACATCTTCGTTAAAGCTGGTGTCACCGGTACTAATAAGAGTATTTTTCGAAACGGTAAGTGCGTTCACACTTGTCAATCCTAATAAGGCTAAAAATACAGAAGGATTAAGAATCATGGTTTTTGCCAATGTACCTTCTCACAATATTTCATATTTTGGAAGGCATTTGCAGAGTTCTTATAGAAGCAAAATATTAAGACATTCGTCAGATACTTCACTGAATGCACCTCCTATGCATGGTTAGATAATAATAATTAGAGTTCGCCTCTACGTAGACAGTGCTCTTTGGCTCCATTTTTACAGCGTATTTCAACAAGAAATCTGAATCATGTAAATGCACGCCTTTAGATACATCAAATATTTTCGTAACATAATAACCACCTCTTCCTATACCAAATAACATTCATTTCTCAGACTGTTCTGTTAATTATTTCTTTTCGATGACGATCCTAAATCAGTATGTGGAAGGTTTACAGAACGACTGTAAACTGTTCAACTAATAGGTTGATTGAAATATTAGTACTCCATTATTCAATCTAACCGCTTTCATCACGCGAGACTGACATCTTGCAAGAAAAGTTACTATTCTAATGTCTCAAAACATACTGAACGCTTACGAAGGCTTAGAATCGTGTTAAGCAAAACATGCTAGAGGTGCAGAGGCTTAATATCGTGTTAGCGAAATGATCAACCTTATTTTCTAGGTGATTCTAGGATGTCATTGTTTCAGCGTAAAATGTATTCTTACTGTAGGTGTGTAGTTCTGCCTGTCGAATATATTTTTTCTTCACTAGCCGTTCCTTTAAATCTGGATCTGAAAATAAACAAATCTCAAAATACATTTTCATCTCAAACTTGATGAATGAGGTATCAATACGCCTCATTTTGAGTTATGTGGCAGAATTGGGAACTCCTCGTCAGACTTAAACATTTTTAGTGATACTAGGAAGAAATGTGGTAGAATTCCTACATAAGGCTAGTTGGAAAAAATGTGATAGAAGTTCTATTTAGTATCGAACGAATTGCTTTAGTAGAATGTATTTTTATTTCGAGTTCTGGGTTCTTAGGCTAAGTCTCTAATAGAATTAAATTTCTTATTAGTTACCCGTTGTTCCTATTTCATTTGCAAATACATGCATCTAGCCATATCTAATCAGATTAATCATCGAGTTTCTTCTTTAACTATTAGTTTCTAAGAGTTAAAGTACACACATCACAAAATGTAGAGTATAGCCATTTACTAATTCTATTTCTGTTTTCGTAACTAAAACGTCCTTCTGAAATTTTGTTGCCTCGGGTGACTGTTCGTGTATTTCCCTCTATGTTGATCTTCTTAATCTTTTACATCGTATAATATAAATCCGAGAAATAACAATAAAATGAGGCGCTCACAGGAGAAACACCAAATCTTTCAGATATTCAGTAAATATTAGATTCCATTTGGAAAACCTAGTGTTCACAATTAAAGTGAGCAAATGCCTTCAACTAGTTGCCTTTAATTTTGGATACCATTCTCTGGAAGCATGCTCCTCTCGAATATCCCTTTCAGGTGTAAGATAGCAAGAGTCTTTTTAGGAACTGTTGGTTAGGATCTTGCATGAAAAAAGCCCTCGCTTATTTTCTTCTAAAGAGAATGCAGGAACGGCGCCCTTGTACATTCTAGGTAGATCTTGGCATTTCTCATGTTATTTTTCAAATACCGATCTCCAAACCGAGAGCTCGACGTTTCCTAAATTTAAGTCTATATACACTATCACACTTGACAAATTCATCTTGAAACAAACAGACAATACAAAATAGGTTAAATGAATGCATCGTCTCTCTCCAAGTGATATTATGTAAGACATCAGTTAATGTTGTAGCTCGAATATGTTCCCATGAAGTATAGAAAACTTTCTCATAGAGAATTGACTTATCGGTAATTGAGATTTTTGAACACAAGTTTGAATTTTAACAAAGATACTATATGTTTAAGGAGAAGTTTTAAGGAAGATGTATTAGATATTCAGACAACGGCTCCACTTACATTTATTTTCTAATTCGAAATCTCAATGATTTATCTTGAGAATGTTAAAAATGCTAAAAAAATATGTATAGTTTTAGTGAAGTCAAACCTTTCATCTCTGGGCTTTAGATTTATCTTGAGCAGTGTTATATCGAATATTGTCTATTTTGTTTCAAGATTTCAAATGCAGTATTATATAAATGGACAGGTTGTTAGTAAGGTATAGGAGCTAGGGCTTGGAATGTCTGAGGAGCAGAAGGAATTAGGGTGTTAGGGAGTTAGGGAGTTAGGGAGTTAGGGTGTTAGGGTGTTAGGGAGTTAGGGAGTTAGGGAGTTAGGGTGTTAGGGTGTTAGGGTGTTAGGGTGTTAGGGTGTTAGGGTGTTAGGGTGTTAGGGTGTTAGGGTGTTAG